>CM038677.1:649338034-649472647 GCA_021605205.1 Aegilops longissima | reverse complement strand
GGTGCTTCACCTAGCGGTGCTTCTAGGACATAATCTTTCTTGGCAGCTATGAGGATGATCTCGTGTTCCGACCCAGTCCGTATAGTTGCTGCCATAATCTTTCAGCTTGGTTTTCTAGGAACGCTTTGAAGTTGAGGGTAACATGGGCCATTTGATCTACAAGACATATTGTAAAGATTTTAGACTAAGTTCATGATAATTAAGTTCATCTAATCAAATTATTTAATGAACTCCCACCAGATTTGACATCCTCTAGTCATCTAAGTGTTACATGATCCGAGTCGACTAGGCCGTGTCCGATCATCACGTGAGACGGACTAGTCATCATCGTGAACATCTCCATGTTGATCGTATCTTCCATACGACTCATGTTCGACCTTTCGGTCTCGTGTTCCGAGGCCATGTCTGCATATGCTAGGCTCGTCAAGTTAACCTAAGTGTTTTTGCATGTGTAAAACTGTCTTACACCTGTTGTATGTGAACGTAGGAATCTATCACACCGATCATCACGTGGTGCTTCAAACGCGATTTAACTTTAGCAACGGCGCACAGCTTAGGGGAACACCTTCTTGAAATTATTATGAGGATCATCTTATTTACTATCGTCGTTCTAAGTAAACAAGATGCAAAACATGATAAACATCACATGCAATCAAATAGTAGTGACATGGTATGGCCAATATCATATAGCTCCTTTGATCTCCATCTTGAGGCTCCATGATCATCTTTGTCACCGCTTGACACCATGATCTCCATCATCATGTTCCATGAAGTTGTTTCGCCAACTATTACTTCTACTACTATAGCTAACGGTTTAGCAATAAAGTAAAGTAATTACATGGCGTTGAATCAATGACACGCAGGTCATACAATAATTAAGACAACTCCTATGGCTCCTATCGGTTGTCATACTCATCGACATGCAAGTCGTGATTCCTATTACAAGAACATGATCTCATACATCACATATATCATTCATCATTCATCACAACTTTTTGGCCATATCACATCACAATCACATGCTGCAAAAACAAGTTACACGTCCTCTAATTGTTGTTGCATGTTTTACGTGGCTGCAAAAGGGTTCTAGCAAGAACGTTTTCTTACCTCACGTAAAAGCCACAACGTGATTTGTCAACTTCTATTTACCCTTCATAAGGACCCTTTTATCAAATCTGCTCCAACTAAAGTGGGAGAGACAGTGACACCCGCTAGCCACCTTATGCAACTAGTGCATGTCAATTGGTGGAACCTGTCTCACGTGAAGCGCATATGTAAGGTCGGCCTGGGCCGCTTATCCCACAATACCGCTGAAGCAAAAATAAGACTAGTAGTGGCAAGAAAGTTGACAACATCTACGCCCACAACAAATTGTGTTCTACTGGTGCAAAGAGAACTACGCATAGACCTAGCTCATGATGCCACTGGCTTAACGCTGCAGAAAATAAATTTTTTCTACGGTTTCACCAAGATCTATCTATGAGTTCATCTAGCAACGAGAGAGAGAAGTGCATCTACATACCCTTGTAGATCAAGAAGCGGAAGCGCTCAAGAGAACGGGGTTGAGGGAGTCGTACTACGTCGTGATCCAAATCAACGATGATCCTAGTGTCTGAACGGACAACACCTCCGCTCAACACAAGCACGAGCGGAGATGTCTCCGCCTTGATCCAGCAAGGTGGAGGGAGAGGTTGAGGAAGAAAGCCCAGCAGAGAGACGCCAAGGCGCAGTGGTGGTGGAGAGGCAAGATTCTCAGGCTTCGCCAAGCTCTTATCTGAGGAGAAGAGGTGTTGGGAGGGAGGGGCTGTGCCTTGGATGTTGTATGCAGCCCTCCCCGCCTCTATTTATAGGGAAGGGGAGTAGTCACCCCCAGATGAGATCTAGAGGGGGCGGCCAAGGGAGGGCTTGCCCCCAAGCAAGGAGCCCCACTAGGGTTTCCCCCAACCCTAGGCGCATGGGCCCAAGGGGATCGCCCAGCCTCCAGGGGTTGGTTCCCTGCCCACTCTGCCCATGAGGCCCTCCGAGAGAGTGCTCCTCCCGGTGGACCCCTCGAACCTCTCCGGTGGCCCCTGCACAATACCGATATGCCCCCAAATCTTTCCGTGACCGTATGACAACTTCCCATATATAAATCTTCACCTCCGGACCATTCCGAACTCCTCGTGACGTCCGGATCTCATCCGGACTCAACAACATTCGTAATCACATACAAGTCTTCCTAATAACCCTAGCGCCACCGAACCTTAAGTGTGTAGACCCTACGGGTTCGGGAGACATGCGCACATGACCGAGACGCCTCTCGCTAATAACCAACAGCGGATCTGGATACCCATGTTGGTCCTACATGCTCCTCGATGATCTCATCGGATGAACCACGATGTCGAGGATTCGATCAATCCCGTATACAATTCCCTTTGTCAATCGGTACGTTACTTGTCCAGAGACTCGATCGTCGGTATCCCAATACCTCGCTTAATCTCGCTTACCGGCAAGTCAGTTTACTTTCGCATGCCGTAATGCATGATCCCGTGAATGCAGACACTTGGTCACATTGAGCTCATTATGATGATGCATTACCGAAAGGGCCCAAAGATACCTCTCCGTCATAACGGAGGACAAATCCCAGCCTTGATTCGTGCCAACCCAATGTACACTTTCGAGATACCGTAGTGTACCTTTATAGTCACCAGTTACGTTGTGACGCTTGGCACACCCAAAGCACTCCTCACGGTATCCGGAGTTGCACAATCTCATGGTCTAAGGAAATGATACTTGACACTTGGAAAAGCTCTAGCTAAACTAACTATACGATCTTTGGGCTATGCTTAGGATTGTCTTGTCCATCACATCATTCTCCTAATGATGTGATCCCGTTATCAATGACATCCAATGTCCATAGTCAGAAACCATGACTATCTGCTTATCAACGAGCTAGTCAACTAGAGGCTTACTAGGGACATGTTGTGGTCTATGTATTCACTGCGCAGTATTATTTCCGGATAACACAGCTTATAGCATGAATAACAAACTATTATCATCAACAAATAAATATAATAATAACCATTTTATTATTGCCTCTAGGCATATTTCCAACAACTTCTATGACAAAAATCATGATGTAAAATGGGCTTTTCGCCTTAGGCGGGTGGAGATGCAACTCGCATGACATTCTTTGGGCCGCCCATGACGGAAAAACCGTGGTAGAAGCGAGGGGGAGGAAATTTGGGAGTTGCGGTTACTAGTGGGAGGTCGGGGCCGAGCGACGCGCTGCTTTCTCTCGTGCAGTACGCTGCGGTGTGCTAGGCGCTGGCTTTCATCAACCCAGAAGCGAGGCATTGGCTCTAATCAACCCGAGCTATTGAACCGCATGCTACGCGCTATCGAACTGAGGGATCGATCGATGGCTGTTAATCGAACATGATGGAGCGATTCTTCGCTCTCGCTGCTAATCAAGCCGATCGATTGATGAGCAGTGAGCGCTATGGGGGAGGGGGTTGGATGAACAGGAGGTGGCGTTGCCTCGGATGAACAGGACCCGTGGTGTGGAGGGCTGGATGAGCGGTGAGACGGTGGGGGTGGCCGTGGAGGGGTGGTTGAACAGACCCCATGGTGTGGAGGCTGGATGAACAGTAGACGGTGGAGGGGTGCCCGTGGAGGGCGGTTGAGCAATGAGCCGTGTGGAGAAGCGCGGTGGAGGCTGGATGAGCAGGAGCCCGTGGAGGCCGGAGGAGGTCGATAATGGAGATGAACAGATCCGTGGAGTCTGCTTTTGCGACGCCACACCCCTCCCGATGAACAGACCTCGTTTGACCGTCAGAAGGCCCAAAGACAAGTCCGCTTGGGTCTGCTTTTGCGGTACGCCACACCTCCCGATCAACAGACCCCGTTTTGACCGTAGGAGGTCCGTTTCGTCCGTTTTGCGGTACGCCACACCCCTCCCGATCAACAGGACCATGTTCCGAACGTAGGAGGTCCGTTTCCTCTGTTGTGCGGTACGCCAGGCCTCGTTTCCATCGCCTGTTCCGTCCAAGCCCTCCCGATGAACACGACTGAGGGAGTCCTGGATTAGGGGGTATCCGGACAGCCGGATTGTGTACAATGTCCGGACTATTGAAGCGTGAAGATACAAGACTCAAGACTTCGGCCCGTGTCCGGATGGGACTTTCCTTGGCGTGGAAGGCAAGCTTGGCGATCCGGATATTATATTTCTTTCCTTGTAACCGAATCCATGTAAACCCTAGCCCTCTCCGGTGTCTATATAAATCGGAGAGATTGGTCCTTAGAAGGCCGATCACAATTACAATCATACCATCCTAGGCTAGCTCCTAGGGTTTAGCCTCTACGATCTCGTGGTAGATCTACTCTTGTCTCGCCCATATCATCAATATTAATCAAGCAGAAGTAGGGTTTTACCTCCATCGAGAGGGCCCGAACCTGGTAAACATCTGTGTCCCTTGCTTCCTATTACCATCAGCCTTGGCCTTACGATCGGGACCCCCTACCGAGATCCGCCGTTTTGACACCGACATTGGTGCTTTCATTGAGAGTTCCTCGTGTCATCGCCGTCGAGCTCGATGGCTCTTCGATCATCATCAACGACGCTATCCAGGGCGCAGACTTTCCTCCGCATGACAGATCTTCGTGTTGGCGGCTTCAAGATCTTGGGCCAACTCGCTTGGCCATCCGGAGCAGACGACACCACGCTTCGCCACCACGAGTCAGGTTCGAATCTCGAACTACACGACGGATATCCGCGGAGACTTGATCTTCGATGGATTTGGGCCTATGCCGAGCGCCGACAGTCTCGACAAGCATGGCTTAGACCTGCCATCGGACGTAAGCTCGGTATCGCTTCGTAGTATCTCCGCACCCAGATTCGAGCAGGCTGCGCTGCCTACGGACGGAGGATGGACCCGCCCCAGTGTCGCGCCTCGCCAGCGGTGGAGCCAACACGGATCTTACCTCTACGGTGGCTCGCGATTCAACCCCAGATTCGTGATTCGGACGTTGGTTCCAAAGACGCGACACGCACGAGCCCGTCGGGCTAGGATGGGCCCGGTCATGGAGTTCACCGCTGGATATCTTCCAAAGACTTTCGCCCTTTGGCGACATGCTTGACTCATTAAAGTCTCTCTCTTTGTCAGAGGCTCTTCACGAACTATGTCCGGCTCGCGGCGAGGCGGCACTAAGGAATTCGCTGCCCACCCACCACCTACTTCATTGCCACGGTCGATGACCTAACCGAGGTATGAACTCGACTCAAGACATCGACGGTATGGACGACGATGCGGGGAGAAGAACATGAACCATCAGACAAGGCGGTGGACAACCACCTCTTCTTATGATATATATGGTGGACACTCCAAGGAAACAAATGGCGATGAGGCAATGGAGGATAAAACCTCGGGAAAAAGCAAAGAATGGGCCATCGGCGCCACTCCAGCCCCGCCACACCAATACCGGCCTGTGAGACGATAAAACAATCCTAATGGTGCCAAGAAGAATATAACCTCGATCAGCCCGCCTTGAACAGCCGAAAAGGAGGATGAGCAGGTCACCCGTAAGAACAAAGCGACGGACGAATACCCGGAGGAGGACAGCTACATGCCCCCTTCGAAGACGAGATTAGCCTCGGCGATGACGAAGTTCGGGCGTGCTCGAGGATCCCGTAGAGCGTGAACGCTTCAGCGCCGAAACATAGCCACCGCGAGAAGCCTCCGAAAAGAAACAACAAAGAACTCCAAGCCGATCAAGACCTGCTCACAGATAGATGGATCAAGTCCCGGCAGCCGAGAATACGGACTCGAAAGCACCATACGGCTGACTGCCACCTCATGGCGGGATAAAGCGGCATACCAGTCCAGATACCAGCCAACACCCCCACGCCAACATACTACGCGCCGGGGCAACAAAACAGGACAACCAAGATTGATCTACGGATCGGGGGCGCGCTTCGCACGCGACGAGGACCGCCACGCGGACACACCTTCAACAAGTCCGCCGGGCCGAATACAGCCACCCTGTGAGCAATTCGACCGCATAGCCACATAGCCCAAAGACAGAGGCGCCACGCACTCCTCCGCTTCACCGACGAAGTAATGGATCATGAATTCCCGAAGGGTTCAAACTCAGTAAACATCGAATCATACGATGGCACAACAGACTCGCAGTATGGATCAAGATTTCTTCTCCACATTCACATGGCTCCATGGAGACGATCTACACGCCATCAAGTACCTTCCCTTAAGCTCAAAGGACCAGCGATGGCTAAACAGCTCGCCAAGAAATTCCATTGGCAGTTGGGAAAACACGGAAGACGATTCTCGACAACTTCTAGGGCACATATGTGCGACCACCGACGCCGGCGACTTCACCACATCACTCAACAGCCCGGAGAGCCAGCCAGAAATTCGGACCTCGGTTCCTAACTAAAAGAACGAAATAGTTGATCGTCTGATGCGAAGTTCTAAGCGGCTTTCAAGCATAATATCCGTGATGAGTGGCTCGCTTCGACACCTCGCCAGAAAAGCCCAAGTCCATGGCAGCTCACAACACTAATGACCCGCTTCGCTGGGCGAGGACAGTTGGTTGGCTCACAGCAGACTACGCCACCACCGGCAATTCGGATGGGCGATAATAACGGCAAGCCACAAGCGTGAATGCACATAAGCGATGGAACAACGGTGGCAGCGTGAAGACACGGCATCAACACCGGATTCAGGATCCAAGTTCGTTAGCGGAAGAAGCCGTTCAAAAGAAATAATCGAGGACCGCCCACCGGATTGCATCTTTGGAGCGCCGTAAGCCAAATTCATGGCACCCGGAAAAGCCAGACCAACCACACCAATAGAGATTGCTGGTATTCAAACAGGCCGGCAAGATAAACGCCAAGACAAGGACAAGGGGTTGTACAACGACGATGACGAGGAGCCCAGACGTCCAACACGGGGGATGAAGAAAATCCCCCCTGTGAAAACGGTCAACATGATCTATGCGTGCACATCCCCAGCCGGAATGAAGCGGGCACTAAGGACGTCTATGCGATGGAGCCATCGCCCCAAATTAAACCCATGGTCAGCTTGTCCGATCACTTTCGATCGTAGGGATCACCCTACTAGCATCCGTCACGGCGGCTCGGCCGCATTGGTCCTAGACCCAATCATTGACAGATTCCACCTCACGTGCGTGCTTATGGACGGTGGCAGCAGCCTGAACCTGCTTTACCAGGACACAGTGCGCAAAATGGGCATTGACCCTTCAAGGATCAAACCCACTAAAACCACCTTTAAAGGTGTAATTCGAGTAGAGGCCCGCCAGACGGGCTCTATAACATTGGAAGTGGTCTTGGGATCTCCTGACAACTTCCGGGCGAAGAGTTAATCTTTGATATCGCCCCTTCCACAAATGGTTACCGTGGCAATCGCTCGGATCAACCGATTCGCCTGATTCAATGCGGTACCACACTACGACATCTCAAGCTCAAGATGCCAGACCACGCGAGGTCATAACGGTGAACGGAAATATGGACCGCCCTACGATTTAATGTAAGAACATACTACAGCCCTTGCGGCGGATACAATGCCTTCTCCGACAAACCAATCCGGCGACAACAACTTCGAAAGCACAGTCAAGCGAGTCCCGAGCACCCCATAACAGATCATCGAGCACGACAGAGCGTGACTAGCAGTCCGCCCCCGCTTAAGCCCTTGGGGATATAACTATTTGTGTAGCCGCCAGAGGGTCGGGTTACGTAAAGAGTTATCGAGACGAAGCCAAGTCAAGCATGAAGATGGCGTTTCAACAAGGGGCCTAAGGCCCACAGCGACTTAAGGCCCGCTGTAGTAAACCGCCATAATGGCATGACTTGTATCATAAGGTAGACTTGACTAGTCACCGAGGCGAACACTGTTTATGAGCGGGTCGACTCGTAAGCCGCAGGCGCCAACCCGTGTATATAAGGGGACGACACGACGGCGGTTTAGGGCAGAAACAACCTTTCGAGAACCGCAAAGCGATCTACGCCTCGGTCATCAAACGCTGCAATACCAACCCAACTAGACGTGGGCCTACCTTCACCGTAAGGAGCCGAACTAGTATAAACCCTCTCGTGTCCTTTGTCCCGTTAACCCTTTAAGCTTCCTAGTTACGATGGCTCCACGATTAAGTCTCTGCAAGAGGACATCCGCCGTGATAATTCCATCGATAGTTGGCGCCCACTATGGGACCAGCGCATGGTGGATTTGAGTTCTTGAAGGGCAGCTTCAAGGGCTCAAGGGATACGCATGGGCGGATGACCAAGAGTCGCTGCGGCAAGATCTACATCGACAACGTAAGGTCGGGGTCCCGAGGTCGACTCAATTGAGTACGGTACCGAGTCCCCTTTGGCAGTAATCCACGCCTTCATCGGCCGGATTGGTGAGCCGGCCCGAGTCGGACAGCCGCACCGACCTCATTGAGACGGGCTTAGTGTGTAGACCGCCCGATTCAACCTGCCATGAAGCGCGCCTTTGTGGGCTGTGTTCATGGAGAGGCACTTTCAAGGATCTAAAGATGGCGAAGAGACGACCGTCCCCATCGATGATGATTCGCCCTCCTACCAATGTATTCTCTCAGACAGTCCAAGAAGGCATGCTAGGGGCTGTTCGGACGACTCTAGCGCTCGAGATTTATGAGCCGCCAAGCTAGGCAGGAGTCTTCATGGCTGGTACCCAACCCGCCAAAACTCGACGGTCATGACAGCAATGACGTCCTGGTTAGGAAGCGGCAGGAGGCCCCACAAGCCAGCTCACGCTCAGTCTTGATAGATCTTATGGACAAGTTGACGCCTTGTTAACCTCCATGGTTATTCCTGCAAATCCATATGAGCATAACGCGAGGTGGCAAAGGTGCGTGAGGAGATAGCCTAGGCCAAGGAGGCCTTGGCGGCCGAGGGACGCCATGCTAGTCATGAGGCGGGCGGCTTTGGATGCACGGCAAGCAGCGACTCCATCAGAGGCTTTCCAGCTTAACATGAGTCCTAATGCATCCAATGAGGTGATGAGAAGGAGACATCGAAAACCAGGTCCGTCGCCTCCGGTTTACGATCCTTGGAATCTTTTCACACACCCGGAGCTGGTCCTAGTAATCCGCCTCAAGCCAATCAATTATGACACCGTGAGCGGAGGGCCGGTTCAGCCTCGAGAGACGGCACTCTTCACGGGAGCATGGCCCCCCTCGACATACCGACACCTCCGGCCACTTCTCCAACCCCATGGAGAACCTGATAGCAACATCGGCGCTGTCTGGCGGATCTTCCAAAGGGATGGTGACGACCGACGGCGGTGGAAACCCGAGGGTTAGGAGCTTCTTCACGGCCTTGGCACAAAGAAGAGACCTATTCTCATAGCAGGACATGATTCATTCCACTCCTCGACCTTGCGTGAGCACCTCGTCCCAAACCGAGTCCGAGTTACAGCCAGACACATGGAGTCGAGGCTTTATCAAGCAATGCCCAGCGTCGCAACCAACCCCCGGCTATAACCCGGTCTGCGACGGCGATGACGGTTTCCTGCAGTATCCAATGACTTCGTTGGAGCAGGGTGGCTACTAGAACCGTGGTGTCCTTTGTCCGTGCCGGCTCTGCGAGATGTGCGTCTCGCCCAAGGATTTCAAGGGTCCTCGAAGGTGCTGAATTACACGGCTGACTTACAACCGGGGCATGGATTGAAAGCTACGACGATGGCCATGGAGTTCTTGGAAGTCAGCGACGCGGTGATGGCTAAGTATTTCACCATGATGCTAGATGGAACGTCCGGACTTGGTTGAAAAGTTTGCCTCCTAATTCCATCGGCCATCATGGGCGAGAAAAGGCCGGTTTATCCAAAACTTTAAAGATACTTGCAAGCAATCTATGTCCATTGTGGACTTGGCCAATCAGAAGCAGGAGGAGGTGAGTCCACAACTCATTGCGCGCGGGTCAAGGAAATAATACATTCATCTCGATAAGATGGATGCCGCTCTGTGTGCTTATGCTCCATTAAAATTGTCGTTTTGTGCCCAATCAAGCAGAAGCTGGGCGCCTTAAGCGTGATCGCAATGACATGGGTACGCTTAATGGCGTTTGGTTAAATATGCCGATTCGAGACTATGATGATCCCGTGTCTCGAGGAGGAAAGACAGGAAGGGAAAGAAGAACGACAACGGAAGGGTCAGAAGCAACAGCCGGTAAGTCAAGGCGGCAACAAGCGTAGGCGGACGGGTAACCCAACGTTTGTGGCCAATGCTAATGCCTGTGGTAATAGCAAGAAGCGTAGGGGAGAGGCCCTCCTCGATCCTGGTGGCTCAGTCCATCTCTTGAGCAGCCACGAATGAGCCTTGTCCAAGACACGGTACTGAGAAAATCCCGCCACCCACTTATGGAAGGACTGTGCTGATCATGAAGGCTTTCAAGAATTCAAACATGTTTGATGGCAATCACGGATCAGCGGCGGTTCAGAGCAGTGTGGCTTCCATGGCCCGTGTGGTGGCTCAAGTTCCGGTTTTCAAGGTGGTCAAGGTGGCTATAATCATCGCTAGCCCTGTCAAGGAGGACAAAGCAAAGAGCAGCGGTTAGGGTTATCGAGCCATCCAAAATAGTTAAACGATGGGCAATACCATGTGTTTACCACTAACTTGTGTAAACGTGACCAGAAGGTTCATAAAAGGGCGGTGAATTCGGTTGAACCGGCTGTTCCCCGTTATCTGAGGTGGTCAGAGCAGCCTATCATTTGGAGTAGGGAAGATCACCCTCCACGGGTTGATAACCCGGGTCAGTTGGCCTTGGTGGTGGCCCCTCAGGTTGGTGGATATAAATTCACTAAGGTACTCATGGACGGCGGAAGCAGCATCAATATTCTCTATTATGAGACCTTTCTCCGTATGGGGCTGACTGATAAAGACTTGAGGACGTCTAACACTGTCTTTCATGGGGTGGTACCGGTAAGTCCGTATATCCCGCTGGAAAGATCGAGCTAGAAGTGGCTTTGGAGATGAATATGATTCGTGGTGAAGTTTGACCTTTGAGGTCGCCAAGATCGAGAGCCCATATCACGCTCTGCTTGGACGGCCGACTTATGCCAAGTTTATGGCACTGCCGTGTTATGTTTATCTACAACTCAAGATGCCGGGTTACAAGGGCACCATCACTGTGCATGGGAGTCGAAAGGTGGCCTTGGAGTGCGAAGAAGGCAATGCGGCTTATGCCGAATCCGTTTGTGCTGAAGAGGAGCTGAAGTTTTATCAAACTAATGTTGACCCGACAGATATGACCTCTTTGAAGAAGCCGACCAGAGAGCAAGACTCGGCGTTGAAATTTAAATCGGCTGCCGAGACAAAATTGGTTGACTTCACTCTAGGCGACTCTTCCAAGCAGTTCAGCATCAGTACCAATTTGGATCCCAAATAGGAAAGCGCGCTCATCGAGTTCATCCATGAGAATCGGGACATCTTTGCATGGAAACCTTCTGACATGCCGGGTGTCCCGAGAGAGCTCGCTGAGCACACTCTTAATATTGATCCAAAGTATAAGCCGGTCAGATAGTTTCTCCGGCGATTCAATGAGGAAAGGTGAAAGGCTATAGGGAGGAGGTCGCCGTTTTAGCGGCCGGGTTCATCGTGGGAAGTTTTCACCCAGTGGTTGTTCAACCCGGTGCTTGTGCTCAAGCAGTAACGGCACCGCGGATGTGTGGACTACACGGACTTAAATAAGGCTTGTCCGGTTGATCCCTTGTTTCACCCCGTATTGATCAAATCATCGATGCTACAGCGGGTTGCTTAACGGTTGAGTTTTTGGATGCTTACTCTAGTTATCATCGAGATCAAGATGGCGCTTAAGGACCAGGAGAAGACGGCTTTCATTACTCCATTTGGAGCCTTCGCTATGTGTCTATGCATTTGGGCTCAAGAGTGCCCAGCGATTTATCGTCAGGTGTGTGCAGAATTGTCTCCACAACCAGATTGGGCGCAATGTTCATGCTTATGTGGACGACATTGTGGTGAAGTCGAGAGAGAAGGAGACCTTGATCTCCGACTCTAAAGGAAACCTTTACAATCTCCGGGTCTACAAGATGATGCTTAACCTGGACAAATGTGTATTTGGTGTACTGCGCAGTAAACTTTTGGGGTTCTGGTCTCAAACAGGGCATTGAAGCTAACCAGAGAAGATCAGGCGACACCTCTCCGCTAAACCAGCGGCATCAATGATGTTCAGCTGGCATGGGTCGTTAGTCGCTTTAAGCCGATTCATAAGCCGGGTGGGGAGAAGGCTCTCACCGTCTGACGATGAAGAAGAAAAGCAGACACCTTTGAACAGGTGATTCTTGATGCTGCCTTTGAAGATTTAAAGAGATACTGGTTGAGCCACTGGTTCTCGCAGCTCCGATTGACAAAGAGCCTTTGCTATTGTATGTTGCAGCTAACTCACGTGTTGTTAGTGTGGCCATTGTGGTGGAGCATAAGGAGTCCGCAAGGAGCATCCGGTTCGTGGCGGTTTATTACATCGATGAGGTGCTCATAGAATCCAAGCAAAGGTATCCGCATTGGCGTAAACTGGTTTATGGGGTGTTCATGTCGAGCCGAAGCTAAAGCGATGCTTCCCGGTCATCCTATAACTGTGGTAAGTTCAGCCCCTTGGGAGACATCATCCGTAATAGGAAGCCACATGACGAGTTGCCAAGTGGGCCATCGAGCTTGGTCCTCATGGTTTGAAGTATATGCCGTGCACAACTATCAAGTCTCAAGCCCTAGTGGACTTTATTAATGATTGGACGGAGTTGCGGGCACCGAGGAGAAGCCGGATAACACGTATTGACTATTCACTTTGATGGGTCCATAGTTTTGGAAGGCTCAATGGAGTTGTTTTAACTTCCTCGAGGTGACAAATTTTGTTATGTGCTCCGGCTTATGTTTCCCTGTACTAACAATGCGGTTGAATATGAGGCCTTACTCCATGGCCTCCGGATGGCCAAGGAGATGAATTTAAGCGGGTAAGATGCTTGGCGATTCAGACCTCGCACTCAGCAGTGTCGTGCACGGGATTCTAAGGATCCCTTATGGCGGCTTATCGTCGTGAAGTTGATGCGGTGGCTGGGCACTTCAAGGGTTACTGGCAGAGCACATTGATCGAAGGAAGAACGAGCGGCTTGGTGCTTTAAGCCGGAGGGTCTCGCCAGAAGCGGTGCCGCCTAATACTTTCCTTGACGCTTTGCATAACCCTTGGTCGAGTGCCTACAGAGGAAGAGCTTGGTAAAGACCAAACCGGGAGGCGCAGCTGTGGCGGCTCTCCATGCCATCCCGGACCGGACGGTTCCATACTTAGCCTATATGACCCGGGAGAGTTGCTCGAGGGCGAGACCTTGGCAAGACAAATCATCGAGGCGGTCCAAATCCATGACGATTGTTCACGGCGAGTTGCATCACCGCAACACGTCCTTTGGGCGTTTCAGCGTTGTGTATCACCCACGAGGGTCGGGAGATACTTCGTGGAGATTCATGAAGGTGATTGCGGTCATCATGCCGGTTCAAAGTTTCTGGTAGCCAAGGCTTTTCGTCATGGTTTTTATTGATGACGCTCATGCCGGTGCGGAGGATCTGGTCGAGAAATGTGACGGATGTCAAAAATTCTCAAGACGTAGTTTCATGTGCCGCTCAAGAATTGAGGATGATTCCAATTACTTGGCCGCTTGCGCCTAGGGGCTTGATATGGTTGGACCTTTCAAAAGGTCTAAAGATAAGAAGACACACGTTGGTGGCGATGGATAAATTTACCAAGTGGGTTGAAGCAGCCGGTCGGTAAGTGTGATGCAGCCACGGCGGTTCGAGCTTCATCAAAAGGTGATCTTCGCTTTGGTTTTCCGTGACAAGATTATAACCGATAATGGCACTAATCTCTCCAAGGGTGCCATGGAAGAGTTCTCATCAACAAGAGCACATCCGGCTTGATGTTTCGCCGTTGCTCACCCCAGCCTAATGGTCGAGGCGAGAAAGAGCTAATCAAGAGATCTTGAAAGGTATCAAACCACGGCTCTTAGTTCCTTTACTGAGAAACTCCTGTGTTGTTGGGTGGAGGAATTACCTACGTGCTATGGAGCATCAACACAACGCCTAACAGGTCTACTGGTTATACACCTTTCTTCATGGTGTACGGAGCGAGGCGGTTCGCCAAGTGACATCCGCATGATTCACCCCGGTGGCGGCTTACGTTGAGGCCGATAACAAAAAAGCTCATCGGGATGCACTTGACTTGTTGGATGAAGAGCGAGACTTGGCTATAGCCCGCTTCGCGATTTACCGAAGAAGACCTGCGCCGTTATCACGCCTACCGAGTTAGAAGCGCAATTTTCCAGAAGGTGATTTAGTGCTCGCTCATCCAGATCAAACTGATATGCACAAGCTGTCCTCCTTGGAAAGGACCTTTCGTGGTCGAAGAATCTCAACAACGGGTCATATTACCTCATCGATGTTCGAGAGCACAAAGACTCATGTAAGTCGGAGGAGGAGACCACCGGTCGTGGAACATAGCGCATCTCCGCCCTACTATACTTAAGTCACCGGCTTTCAGAGTATATTTATCTTTTCTTTTTTAGCAATGTATATATTATATAAAGCAATAAAGGTGACCTTCTTCTTTCCATCCTACAAGGTTTATGTGTCTTCTTTACCTGTGATGGAAACGACTAACAGGAGCGGATCATATCTGAATCCGGTTTTCCCTTTGGTCCGCTCATGATCATATTTGAATCAATCCATGGTCATTTGGGGCTTCTGTTCAAACATAGGTCGATTCAACCAAAGAGAACATAGCCGCCGATACCCAATTGATTGGCACACTCAATGAACCCACTTGGGGGCTTCGATCATATTTGAATCATAGCTTAACCTCTTTCGGTCTGACGTGGATCGTATTTGAATCAGCGCCATTAAACAACTCTCATGGTCACTTGGGGGCTTCCTATTCAAACCTAGGTCGTATTCGAACCAAAGAGAACATAGCTGTCGATACCCACTTGACCGGCATCGCCAAAGCCATTGGGGGCTATATGATCGTATCCGAATCTTAGCTTAACCCCTCTGGAACGGTTCTACTGATCGTATTTGAATCAGAGGCCTTTGAAAATCAGGTTTACTTTATTCTATAAGAGTAAATAATACTAAGGGCCAGGTAAACATTATATGTGCCAATTTGAGAAGTTAAGTATAATCGCTGCGCTTTTTGGGATCAAGTAAAGCGGTAGTAATGCCTTAAACCGGCCGATACTTATGATGTTTTGGTTCCTACTCCGGATTAACGTTATCTTACATAACCCCTGGATGTGGTGAGAGGCCAAAGGAAGTTTTTGTTTTATACATGTGGTAAAGCGAAAGCTTTTGGATGATTCAAGCAAGCGGCAGTACACATTGCAAGCGGCTAGAGACATTGTTAACACCGCAAAACATGCGCCAAGGCATGATGTAGAGTTTTCTATCCTATTACAAGACTCCACGAGTCCGAATAATGAAGTATTGTTTTCTTTCAAAGACTTAAGTGCCAGCGGATTACTCCTTTGGTGGACTTAGACGACTCAGGTTATCCTTCTCCGCCTCTTCGTCTTCATTGCTTTGTCCTCGAAGGTTGACGAGGTCCACCAATGCAGCTTAAGGCTTCAAATTCAGCTTCATCATCTATTAAACCGCGGGTCAACTTCGGGAGCAAAGGTATGCTTACGAAGTTGGAGGATCGGTGACATCATCATAATGCGAGTTGGAATCCTCCGGTTCTCGTTATCATAACCCGGCTGGTACTTTGTAAGATCAATATCGCTGCCGGCGATGGTGGCCACAGGGGATTTACGACTCTCACATAGGTGGTGAAGTTTGATTGATCGGATGCGAGCAGCCCTCCTTTAAGCCGGGTATCCAAGAGCAACATCGCTTAAGTCTAGCTCGAGCTAATGCTTTGGCCTGCCAGGCTGCTATGGCCGGCTCTACCAGATGCTCGCCTTAACTCCCCGAATCTGCTGAGGTAACACGGCAAGCCGCTGAGTACATCCCGCTGGACATAAGGAGTATCATTTGATAAAGCCAACAGCGGCCAAAGCATCGTTGTGACCGGTCTCTAAGCTGTTCCACTAGAGTGTACACCGCCTTAAGCTTGATTAGCATATTACGCTTCGTGTTGGTACTCACGGGACCAGCGCCGTTTATGCATATAAGATTAAGCGGGAGATCATATCCAAACAGTTATCAAATGAATCATGGTGATGTTCAAAAGTTACACATAGTCACTTACAAAAAATTCTGAGACCATTTGGGATATCTGGTTTTTAAGCGGACAATTCGCGTTCTTGTTAAGAGCTGCTTTTCTTTGTCTCGGCCGGGTCACAAGTGAAGATTTTTCATCCGCCTGTGCCTGCCTCTCAGCGCCAAAATCCTTCTTCAACTTTTCTTGCTCGAGAGATCTTCAAGGCGAATTTGGAGTCGGCTTTTTGAATCTCAAGCTCTTGGAGTCGCCAGGCGGGTCTTGAGATCAGCAATCTGCAATTCAATTGGTGGCGAAGACCTACAACACGTCGGGTTATGGTAAGGTTATGGTGGCAGTGTTATTAAAGTCTCAAGCACTTTACAAGTAAAGACCCTTGACACTAGGGGCTAATGTATGCTGAAGAAAATTTTACTTTATAATGTCAGATTATGCATATTAAAGTCTCAAGTACTTTACAAGTAAAGATGCTTGACACTTGGGGCTAATGTGTATCGTTTCTTTAAAAAGTTGCTACATTACATGCGGGTTCAAAATGCATTCTTATAAACCGGGTGAGCTAACGTAAGCGGCATCTAAGTTCACGACATATTTACATATAAGCGATAGACTTGGGGGCTGGTACTGATAAGTAAGATTCTGTGAAATGATATAAGTTATACCTCAGATTATGTCAGATCCGTTTCACCATGTCAATTTCAGGTCATCGTCATCGTTATGCACTTGATTCAGATAGCACGAGACTATATCGCCAATGCTTAAGTGGGCATAATCAGCGATGTCCTATTTGGTCGGTGCTTCACCTAGCGGTGCTTCTAGGACATAATCTTTCTTGGCAGCTATGAGGATGATCTGGGTTAGGACCCAGTCAGTATAGTTCTTTACCATAATCTTTCGACTTGGTTTTTCTCTAAGGCAGCTTTGAAGTTGAGGTAACATGGGCCATTTGATCTACAAGACATATTGTAAGATTTTGGAGCTAAGTTCATGATAATTAAGTTCATTCAATCAAATTATTTAATGAACTCCACTCAGTTGACATCCTCTAGTCATCTAAGTGTTACATGATCCAGATGCGACTAGGCGTGTCCGATCATCACGTGAGGCGGACTAGTCATCATCGGTGAACATCTCCATGTTGATCATTATCTTCCACTCGACTCATATTGCGACCTTCGGTCTACATGTTCGAGGCCATGTCTGTACATGCTAGGCTCGTCAGAGTTAACCTAAGTGTTTTTGCATGTGTAAACTGTCTTACACCCGTTGTATGTGAGCGTAGGAATCTATCACACTGATCATCACGTGGTGCTTGAAGCGCGAACTTTATAGCGAGCGCGGTTAGAGGAACACCTTCTTGAAATTATTGAGGATCATCTTATTTACTCACGTCGTTCTAAGTAAACAAGATGCAAAAACATGATAAACATCACATGCAATCAAATAGTAGTGACATGGTATGGCCAATATCATATAGCTCCTTTGATCTCCATCTTGAGGGCTCCATGATCATCTTTGTCACCGACTTGACACCATGATCTCCATCATCATGTCTCCATGAAGTTGCTCGCCAACTATTACTTCTACTACTATAGCTAACGGTTTAGCAATAAAGTAAAATAATTACATGGCGTTGAATCAATGAACCTTGGTCATACAATAATTAAGACAACTCCTATGGCTCCTATCGTTTGTCATACTCATCGACATGCAATCGTGATTCCTAATACAAGAACATGATCTCATACATCACATATATCATTCATCATTCATCACAACTTTTGGCCATATCACATCACAATCACATGCTGCAAAAACAAGTTACCGTCCTCTAATTGTTGTTGCATGTTTTACGTGGCTACAAAGGGTTCTAGCAAGACGTTTTCTTACCTACGTAAAAGCCACAGCGTGATTTGTCAACTTCTATTTACCCTTCATAAGGACCCTTTTATCAAATCTGCTCCAACTAAAGTGGGAGAGACGGACACCGCTAGCCACCTTATGCAACTAGTGCATGTCGATTGGTGGAACTTTGTCTCACGTGTAGCGTACATGTAAGGTCGGCTGGGCTTTCATCCCTAATACCGCTGAAGCAAAATAAGACTAGTAGTGGCAAGAAAGTTGACAACATCTCGCCCAACAAATTGTGTTCTACTGTGCAAAGAGAACTACGCATAGACCTAGCTCATGATGCCCTTTGTTGGCGACGTTGCGGAAAATAAATTTTTCTCGGTTTCACCAAGATCTATCTATGAGTTCATCTAGCAACGAGAGAGAAGTGCATCTACATACCCTTGTAGATCATGGCGAGCGTTCAAGAGAACGGGTTGAGGAGTCGTACTGTCGTGATCCAAATCAGCGATGATCCTAGTCTGAGCGGACAACACCTCGCGTTCAACACAAGTGCAGGCGGAGATGTCTCCGCCTTGATCCAGCAAGGTGGAGGGAGAGGTTGAGGAAAGCTCCAGCAGCAGCGGCGTGGTGGTGGTGGAGAAAGCTCTCGGCAGGGCTTGTAGCGCTCTTATCGGAGAAGAGGTGTTGGGAGGAGGGCTGTGCCTTGGATGTTATGCAGCCCTCCCTCGCCCCTCTATTTATAGGGAAGGGAAGGGGCCGACCCCTCTAGATGAGATCTAGGGGGCGGCCAGGAGGGCTTGCCCCCAAGCAAGGGAGCCCCCACTGGGTTCCCCCCAGCCCTGGCGCATGGGCCCAAGGGGATCGCCCAGCCCTCGAGGTTGGTTCCCACCCCTCAGCCCATGAGGCCCTCGGAGAGGTGGCCCCTCCGGTGGACCCGGAACCCCTCGGTGGCCCGGTACAATACCGATATGCCCCCAAATCTTTCCGGTGACCGTATGACAACTTCCCATATATAAATCTTCACCTCCGGACCATTCCGGAACTCCTCGTGCGTCAGGATCTCATCAGGGACTCGAACAACATTCGGTAATCACATACAAGTCTTCCTAATAACCCTAGCGTCACAGAACCTTAAGTGTATGTAGACCCTACGGTTCGGGAGACATCTGAACATGACGAGAGGCGCCTCTCCGTCAATAACCAACAGCGGGATCTGGATACCCATGTTGGCTCCCATGCTCCTCGATGATCTCATCGGATGAACCACGATGTAGGATTCGATCAATCCGTATACAACCCTTTGTCAATCGATGCGTTACTTGTCGAGACTTCGATCGTCGGTATCCCAATACCTCGTTTAATCTAATTCGGCAAGTCGGTTTACTCGTACGTGCATGATCCCGTGAGCAGACACTTGGTCACATTGAGCTCATTATGATGATGCATTACGAGTGGGCCCAAAGATACCTCTCCGTCATGCGGGTGACAAATCGATCTTGATTCGTGCCAACCCAGACACTTTGGAGATACCCGTAGTGTACCTTTATAGTCACCCGATTCGTTGTGACGTTGGCACACCAAAGCACTCCTCGGTGTCGGAGTTGCACAATCTCATGGTCTAAGAAATGATACTTGACACTTGGAAAAGCTCTAGCGAACTACTCGATCTTTGGGCTATGCTTAGGATTGGGTCTTGTCCATCACATCATTCTCCTAATGATGTGATCCGTTATCAATGACATCCAATGTCCATAGTCGAAACCATGACTATCTGTTTATCAACGAGCTAGTCAACTAGAGCTTACTAGGGACATGTTGTGGTCTATGTATTCACTGCGTGTATTACGATTTCGGATAACACAGTTATAGCATGAATAACAAACTATTATCATCAACAAATAAATATAATAATAACCATTTTATTATTGCCTCTAGGGCATATTTCCAACAACTTCTATGACAAAAAATCATGACAGAAAATGGGCTTTTTTCTTAGAGGGCGGAGATGCAACTACATGACATTCTTTGGGCCGTCCATGACGGGAAAAAACCGTGGTAGAAGCGAGGGGAAAATTTGAGGAGTTGCGATTCACGGTGATTGGGAGGTCGGGGTAAGCGTCTCGCGTTCTCGTGCGAATGCAGCGTCAGCGTTGGCTCTTCTTGAACGGCGAGCATTGGGCTCATGAACCGAGCTATTGAGCGCATGCTCACGTTCTTGAACTGAGGAATCGATCGATGGCTATTCGCTTGAACATGATGGGCGATTCCTTGTCTTGCTAGCTGAAGCCGATTGGATGAGCAGTGGCGTTGCGGGGGAGGGGGTTTGGATGAGCAGTGGTGGCGTTGCTCTGGATGAAACGGACCCGTGGTGTGGAGGCTGGATGAGCAGTGAGCGGTGGAGGGTGGCGTGGAGGTGGTTGAACAGGACCCATGGTGTGGAGGCTGGATGAGCAGTGAGCGGTGGAGGGTGCCCGTGGAGGGCGGTTGAGCGATGGCCGGTGGAGTAAGTGGAGGCTGGATGAGCAGGGGCGTGGAGCTGGAAGTCGACAATGGAGATGAAGCATTATCCGTGGAGTCTGTTTGCGGTCGCCACACCTCCCGATGAAGCAGGGACCCTCGTTTGATAGTGGCGCTCCGGCACAAGTCCGTTTAAATCCGTTTTTGCGATGCCACACCCCTCGATCAGCGGGACCCCGTTTTGGCCGTAGGAGGTCCGTTTACGTCCGATTCTGCGATGCATACACCTCCCGATCAGCAGGACCATGTTCGAGCGTAGGAGGTCCGTTTCTCTGTTATGTGGTCGCGAGCCTCGTTTCCATCTTTGTTCCGTCCAGCCCTCGATGAACCACGGCCAGTCACGGATTAGGAGTATCCGGACGGCGGATTGTGTAATGTCCGGACTATTGAGCGTGAAGATACAAGACTCAAGACTTGACCCGTGTCGGATGGGACTTTCCTTGGCGTGGAAGGCAAGCTTGGCGATCCGGATATTATATTTCCTTCCTTGTGCTTGAATCCATGTAAACCCTAGCCCTCTCCGGTGTCTATATAAATCGGAGAGATTGGTCATAGAGCCGATCTGATTACAATCATACCATCCTAGGCTAGCTCCTAGGGTTAGCCTCTCTGATCTCGTGGTAGATCTACTCTTGTCTGCCCATATCATCAATATTAATCAAGCGAGGAAGTAGGGTTTTACCTCCATCGAGAGGGCCGAACACAGGTAAACATCTTGTCCCTTGCTTCCTATTACCATCAGCCTTGGCCTTGGTCGGGACCCCTACCGAGATCCGCGGTTTTGACACCGACATTGGTGCTTTCATTGAGAGTTCCTCTGTGTCGCCGCCGTCGAGCTCGATGGCTCCTTGATCATCATCAACGGCGCTATCCAGGCGAGACTTTCCTCCGCGGACGAGATCTTACGTGTTGGCGGCCTTCTTCTGAGCCAACCGCTTAATGCAGAATGAATCGGCGCTCGCCCAGGCCACCGTCGAGTTGGAATCTGAACTACAGCGGATATCCGGAGACTTGATCTTGATGGATTTGGCCTATGCCGAGGCGGCGGACAGTCTCGACAAGCATGGCTTAGACCTGCCATCGGACGAAGCTCGGGTATCGCCCCGTAGTATCTGAACCTAGATGGGCGAGGCTGCAGCCCCTACGGACGGAGGATGGACCCGCCCCGGTGGCGCCCTCGCCAGTGGAGCGAACCACGGATCTTACCTCTCGGTGGCCCGCGACTCGAACCTGATTCGTGACCGGACGTTGGTTCGATGCGCTGCGCCCGAGCCCGTCAGGCTGGATGACTCGGTCATGGAGTTCACCGCTGCGGATATCTTCCACTTTCGCCCTTTGGCGACATGCTTCATTAAAGTCTCTCTCTTTGTCGGAGGCTCTTGGCGAACTATATCCGTTTCGGCGGGAGGCAGGAGCGAAGGAATTCGTTGCCCACCACCACCTACTTCATTGCCACGGTCGATGACCTAGCAAAGTACTGAACTTCGACTCAAAGACGCCGGCGGTATGGGCGGCGATGCGAGGAAAGAATGAACCCACTGCACGATTAGGCGGTGGACAACCACCTCTTCTTATGATATATGGTGGACACTCCGAAGAAACAAATGGCGATGAGGCAATGGAGGATAAAACCTCGGGGAAAAAAGCAAAAGATAGGCGTCATCGGCGCCCTCCAACCCGCCACTGTACCGGCCCGAAGCGAAAACAATCCGAATGGTGCGAAGAAGAATACAACCTGATCAGCCGCCTTGAGCAGGCGGCGGGGAGGATGAGCAGGTCACCCGAAGAACAGGCGGCGGACGAATACCGGGAGGAGGACAGCTACCCCCTTGAAGAGCGAGATTAGCCTCGGCGATGGCGAGTTCGGCGTGCTGAGGATCCCGTAGAAGCGAGGGCAACTGGCGTCGGCTTAGCCACGCGAGCCTGAAAAACAACAGCAACTCCAAGCCGATCAAGACCTCCGGATAGATGGATGGAAGTCACGGCGGCCGAGAATACGGACTCGAGCACCATACGGTGACCGGCCACCTCATGGCGGGATAAGCGGCATGCACCAGTCCGCATACCAGCAACACTTGCGCCAACATACTACGGCCGGGGCAACAAAGCAGGACAACCAAGATTGATCTACGGATCGCGGGAGCGCCTCGATGCCTTGACGAGGACGTCACGCGGACACACCTTCAACAAATGCGGCGGGCGAATCACGCCACCCAGGCAATTAGACACTGCATAGCCACATAGCCCGGCCGCAGGCATACGCACCCCCCCTTGCTTCGAAGTAATGGATCATGAATTCCGAAGGGTTCAAACCGTAAACATCGAATCATCTGATGGCACAACAGACCGCAGTATGGATCGAAGATTTCCTCCACATTCACATGGCCCAGGAGGCGATCCTTCCATGGAGGTGCCTCAGGCGCTTCCACCAGGCTATCCGGCGCCGTTGATGTGCGGAAGTCCTCGGCACAGATGACTCGCCCTCCCTAACGAGGCTGCCGCCCAAGTCCGGAACCGTTGGGGGTTCGGGCGATGTTCGATCGAGTCCGCCTTGTTGTGGCTCTTATCGGCCGCGATCATGAGGACCTTGAACCCGCATATCCGACATTCGAAGTCCGCCTTAGGGCGTCTCGAGTCACCTCCCCTGCTCGGGAACCTTGGGACAACACCTCCGTGTCATCCATGAGCTGAGGAGTGGTGGCCGTCGGGGCAATTCATCTCTGGCGCTTCGAGACCCGTCCAGGGCGACTCCTCGAGATGAGCCCTGGCCGGACTGCATATATACTCGGCGTTATTAAAACATCTATGACTCAAAACCATGATAGAATGCGGACACTTACGATCATGCCAGGGGCTTCCCCCTGGGTAGCCACCCTTCATCGCTGTAGGCGGCCATGGTGGAGTAGTCCGTAAGGGATGTTTTCCTCTTCTTGGGCCCTGACCTCCCCTGCAGGCGGCTTTCTCTTCTTCTCCCCCTAGTGCAGGGAGGTGGAATTTATTCTTGATTCCCCCCGCCTCCGCGGGAGGAATGTGTCTCGTCATCATCGGACGATAGAGGAATAATGACCTTGCGCCAAGGGCCTTCTCCGCCCCCCTGGCCCGCTTCGCCGGGCCCCTCATCCTTCCTGGATGGGGCGTCTTCTTCTTCTTCCTCCTCCCCTTCGTGGGAGGAGTCCGCATCGTCGTCTTCGGACGAGGCTTGACCACGCCCTTACTGGGAGACCCTTCCTGGTCCTCGGGGCCTTCTTTTGACCTTCTTCTCGGCACCTTATCACGGTCTGGGACTAGCATCTCCGTCGGAGAGCATCCGCCGGATCTTCCGACAGCGGGCGGATAGTCAATTTGCTCCCTTGTCTTCACGTAATCCTAATATATATATATATATATATATATATATATATATATATATATATATATATATATATATATATATAAAACTACCCCATGAATGTATTGGGAAAAAACTAAACACTGGTGGTGGTCCCAAAACTCACGGATTCGGGGCGCACTACATGAAGTCGCGGTCCTCGGATGTGGGAGGAGAGTACTTGAGGCCTTGAACAACACTTTCCATGCGCCTTTGTCGTCATTCCGTAAACTTCGGAGGCGTCGGTGTTGGCGGGGCGAACTCCCCAGTTACCGCCCGCCTTTGGCGAGGCGAGGATCAGCGAGCGAGCATGACACTGGATCACATTGACAAGCTTGATGTTCTTGTCCTTCATGATTTTGATGCATGTCTGGAGCCCAGCCAGCTCCGTGGAATCGCCCCAGTACAGGCCCTTCTTTTCCCAGGAGGTGAGCCGCATGGGGATTCCGGATCGGAACTCGGGAGCCGCCGCCCAGTTGGCACCGCGCGGCTCGGTGATGTAGAACCACCCGATTTCCACCCTTTACGGTCTCGCATAAAGGGCCGTCCAGCCAGGTGACGTTAGGCATCTTGCCCACCATGGCCCTTCCGCACTCCGCTTGTTGGCCGCGTACAATTTTCGGCTTCACACAGAAGATTTGCAGCCACAGGCCGAAGTGAGGCTGGATGCGGAGAAAGCCTGCATAAGCGACGATGAACACCGAGATGTTGAGGGCGAAATTGGGGCTAGATCATGGAAATCTAGCCCATAGTAGAACATGAGCCAGCAGACGAAGGGATGGGTAAATCGAGTCCACGGATGAAGTGGGCGGACGAACACGACTCTCTCATGGGGTCACAGGGTCGGGATGACCTGCCCGACATCACGGTAGCCGGTGCGCTATATCTGCTGACCAAGTATCCGGCCGCCGAAGATCTGTGATGTGCTTCTCCTCGACGGTGGAAGCCACCCACTTGCCTCCTGCTCCGGACATGTCTAGCTGTGCGGAGGAGATTTGGGCTTGGGCGCTAGAGCTCGAGGGGCCAAGAATGGGCAGAGAAGGAACAAGGCGTGGGTAAAAATGAGGAAATATTATCCCTTTATAGCAGCGACGAAAGCGGTGCGCCTCCCCACTTGCCCGTTGAGAATCGCTTGCTTCCCAAGCGCCACGATTAATGATGTGGTGGTACTGCCCGTACCCGTATCGATGAGAATCCCGTGATAAGGGGGCACGATCTCTGCTTTGACAAGACGTGTCAAGGAAACCGCCTCGCGCTGTGGCTGGTTGTGGGAAGACGGTTCGAATACTGACCCGACCGTAATGACACGTCGCGTTGCTTGAAAAGTTGTCAGCGGATTGCATTTGCGAAACATCATTCTCTCTACGGTAGCATATGAAGATCATCTTGTGGATCCGGACACGGTTTGAGTGTTCGATAATTACCTTGGAGTATTCGGAGGAGGAACCCACCCTGCAATGCCGAAGACAAGACTGCGCGCCGGACTCATCGTCATTGAAGCCTGGTTCAGGGGCTAATGAGGGAGTCCTGGATTAGGGGTATCGGATGGCGGATTGTGTAAAGCGTCCGGACTATTGAGCGTGAAGATACAAGACTCAAGACTTGACCCATGTCGGATGTGACTTTCCTTGGCGTGGAAGGCAAGCTTGGCGATCTGGATATTATATTTCCTTCCTTGTAACCGACTCCATATAAACCCTAGCCCTCTCCGATGTCTATATAAATTGGAGGTTGGTCCTAGAGGCCGATCACAATTACAATCATACCATCATAGGCTAGTTCTTAGGGTTTAGCCTCTATGATCTTGTGGTAGATCTACTCTTGTCTGCCCATATCACCAATATTAATCAAGCGAGGAAGTAGGGTTTTACCTCCATCGAGAGGGCCCGAACACAGGTAAACTTATCTGTGTCCCTTGCTTCCTGTTACCATCAGCCTTGACACCGAGCGGGACCCCCTACCGAGATCCGCCGGTTTTGACACCGACAACGACCACGCATTCCGTTTCGACCCAGCCGGTTGGCTCCCCATGAACACGGCGATGGCGCTGTTTCTCCATTCCGACCAGCCATATGCATTGTCGCGAGTAGGCGTTCGAGACCCTACCGTATGTATATGCGTGGCGTATTTTCTTTCTTGCACCCTCGCGCTGTACATACGTGTACATGCTACGTCTTGGCGCCTCTACTACGACACGTCGGCGCCTCTACAACAACCGGTATGTGCGTGCATGTTCGCGACCATAATGACAGCGCTAAATGCGCCCGACCAGGTGGGTCCCGACTATCGGGCACTTCCTTGCTGCGAAGATGTAGATGGTGGGTCCCGGCGGTCGAGGCGAATCGTTTTTTGCCGGGGACGCACTTCCTTGCGTGCGAAGATATAGCTGGTGGGTCGGTAGTCGAGAACCGTCGTTCTTTTTTGCCGGACGCACTTCCTTGCGTGCGAAGGTGTCGCTGGTGGGTCCCGGTGGTCGAAGCGAATCGTTTTGTTTTTTGCGGACGCACTTCCTTGCATGCGAAGATGTAGCTGGTGGGTCCTAGCGATCGAGAAGCGTTTTTTCGCGAAATCTGATGGCCCGTCCGGTGGGTCCCGGTGTCGGTGGAGAATCATTATTTTCAGCGTAATAAGGAGGCACTTCCTTTGCTGCGGCCGTGGACCCAGCTATCGGCCTCTCCGCGTCAGATCCACGTCCGATGGAAATCGATCCTTGACCACGTTGACCACGCCTCGCCGAAACACCGAGGCGGTGGGCGGCGGCGAGGCCTAGGAAGGGGATGAGGGAGCGGGGAAGGCAGCGGTAGTGGAAGCTTCGTGCGGAGAGAATCACGAGGTTCCTTTGGTTAGGGCTGCGGTGTGAGGCTGCCGTCGCCGCGAGGAACTGGCAGTGATGGGAATAGTAGAGGCGATGAGGCCTCGGCGGGCATAACCGACCACGGGAGGCAGGAGCATGCAACACGGCCGGCGCTGCTTTAGGCGGTGGAGCAAGAAGACCGAGAGGTTGAAGAAGCACTACTGACCGTTGGATGGACATCGTCACAGTCCTTTGGAGCTAGAATCTATCATATTGACTAAAGTTGACAAAGGCCCCGTCGATCAACTTAGTAGGCCCTAAGTCAGCCTCCACCATGGTGGGTCCCAGCTAACAAGGGAGTATTCATTTTTTGTGCATAATAAGGAGGCACTTTTGGTGGGTCGGTGTGACAGCCTGTGAGGAGCGTTTTTTTCGAAATCGTTGGCCGTCCGTGGGTCCCAGCGGTCGGGGAGCGTTTTTTCATGAAATAAGGTGGCCCGTCCGGTGGGTGCTGCTGTCGGTGGAGGAATAATTATTTTGCGGCGTAATAAGGAGGCACTTCCTTACGGCCGCTGGACCCGGTGTTAGCCTCTCCACATCTGATACTCTTCGATGGAAGTCGATTCGTTGACCACGTTGACCACGCCTTGGCGCCGAGAGCACCGAGGCGGTGGTGCGGGCGGACAACGAGGCCTAGGAAGGGATGATGCGGAGCGGGGAAAACGCGGCAGTGGTAGCCAGCGAAGAGGAGTCTGAAGGTTCCTTTGGTTGGCTGCGGCGTGAGGCTGCCGTCGCCCCAGAATAACAGGGTGTGGGTGAGTAGAGGGATACCCTAGGCCAGCGGTGGGAGTAGTAGAGGCGGTGAGGCCTCCGCGGCATCACTGGCCGGCCACGAGGCAGGAGCATGCGGCGGCACAACCGCGCTGCTTTGGGTTTGGAGCAAGAAGACCGGAGGTTGAAGAAGCACTATGGCCGTTGGATGGGCGTCGTGCAGTCCTTTGGAGCTAGAATCGTTCATATTGACTAAGTTGACAAAGCCCTCCGTCCCGTCAACTTAGTTGGCCCTAAGTCATCCTCCCACTATGGTGGGTCCCATCTAGCAGGGTGGGTATTCATTTTTGTGCGTAATAAGGAGGCACTTCCTTGAGTGCGAAGATATAGCTAGTGGGTCCGACATGTCGGTGGGGAGCGTTTTTTCGCGAAATCTGAGGCCCTTCCGGTGGGTCCCAGTGTCGGTGGAGGAATCATTATTTTTGGCGTACATTCCACGGTGATGGATGTCGTTCATTGACCACGTTGACCAGGCCATGCGAGAGCACCATGGCGGTGGACGACGGCGAGGCCTAGGAAGGGAGCGACACGGGCAGGGAAGACTTCGGCAATGGTTGCCTGCGATTGGGGAGTCTGAGGGTTCTTGGTCGGCTGCCGTCGCGGAAAATAACAGGAGGTGTGGGTGAGTAGAGGAATGGCACGGCCAGCAATGAAGTAGGGTGGGGCGGTGCGGCTGTGCGTAGCACAACCGACCACGGAGGCGGGAAGCGAGCAGTCCCACCGGAGCTGGTTTGGTAATTTGGAGCAAGAAGATCGAGATATTGAAGAAGCGGCCGCGGCCGTTGGATTAACATCCAATGGTCCTTTGCTGCTAGAATCGTTAATGGACTAAATTTGAATTGTTTATGGACTAAGTTGACAAAGCCAAAGTACCGTCAACCTAGTAGACCCACAAGTCAGCCTCCAAATCTGTCCCAAAAGCGACATCTGACCGAAATTTCTAGCGATTCAAATTAATTTTAAATCTAAATATACCTTAATTTAAATACAATGAAATTTTACCGCTTTAAAAACAATGAAATTTAAAATATCAAAATCGAAAAGAAAACAGTATTTGGGAACTAATTGCTGTTTGTTGTATTTTTTCATTTCTGACCCATTTATTATTACTTATAGCCCATTTCTTATTACTTATAGCCCATTTATTATTACTTATAGCCCATTTCTTATTACTTATAGCCCATTTTCTGGGCAAAATGCATCCCACCTCGTCTTGAAAGATTTCCGGCCTAGCAGGGCTTAGAAAAGCAAGTAGGCCTTGACATTGATGGATTTGAAATAATCATCAGCTCTAGGTTTTGCGATCCTGGAAAACAGGTTATACCAACGACTGACTGTGAGAACCACACACCGATGATCCTTGGCTGGGGATATACTTCAAGCTGAACATTATGCATTATGTTAGCATACATTTCAGTTGTCTCTTTGTCATACGTATCCGTGCTCATGATGGCACTATTTTGTGTCTTCTGCCTTCGTCTCGTGCAAGGGTGTTGTGGCGCACATCTCCAACAATGCAAGATTCATAATGTCTTACCCGAGTATCGGGACCCATTGCTAGTGAGTAAAGGGCATCATCAACTGCCTGCCCATCCTCCGCATCTTCTTAACCTATGGTTAGAAAATAGAAAGCTGATCATCTTATGTACTCAATATATTAAAAAAGCGGCGATTGCACTTCAAAAGCTTACATGGTTCTTGAACCATTTCACAAATCCTGCCATAACCAGTTTGTCAATGTTTCTTGGATTTTGCGGCGATAACTCCTCTTTGTAGATGCTTCACAACATAGTGATCGCGTTAAACATCTAAATATATAAGAATGTGCTGCAAGTTTAGTAGATTACGATGTATAAGCTGCGATCTGCACTTACTTGATATAAGGTAGTATCTCGGGACAGTTATTCAACACATACCAAACCATTTTGTCCAAATCTTTAGGTTTGTCCTCTTGTCGACTCTTCCTGTAACTTTCGAGCAGAATAATCAAAAACATTGAGCCGGATTGTCTTCACCCACCTCTTTGCTAAGCTGATCAATTTGTTTCAATGTATTTTGAGCAGAATGTCAGCGCTTCAGCAGCAATGTAGGCCTCTGCAATGGAACCCTCGGGTCTAGCTCTGTTCCTAACATAGCCCTTGAAAGTTCCTAGCCGCCTTTCCATAGGGTACATCCAGCCATCTTGTCGGACCTCTAAGTAGTGCCTCATCGGTAGATGAACAGCCAAATGCACCATCACATCAAAGAAGGCTGGAGGATATATCTTCTCAAGGTCGCATAGAATAGTTGGTATCTTGTCTCTAAGGCGCTCCAAAGCATCTATCCTGATATTTCTCTGGCGAGTTCCACGAAGAATTGTCCCAACTCTGCAAGCTGCTCTGTATAAGTCGAGGCGGCCCAATCCTCTAAGGATAACAGGTAAAACCCTTTGAAGTAGGACATGGCAGTCATGAGTTTTCAACCCTTGTACCTTGTTTCCATCTGCTTGACTCTCCTTTCGGGGTTGGAAGCAAATCCATGTGGGAATCTCACACGTGTGAGGACCTCATGAATTCTTTTCTTTTACCTTGTCCAAGGCGTACACAGGTGGTGCCATATCCGTGGTTTACCTTCATCTTTCACTGCAAATCCTTTACGATACCGGTGTGTGAAATCAATCCTAGATTTTAAGGTATCTTCGTCTTACCTTCAATGTTAAGAAGTGTGCCGATAATCTTGTCACATATATTTTTCTTGATGTGCATCACATCAAGATTATGCCATGATCCAAATCTTTCCAATACTCTAAGTCCCACAAAGTGGACTGCGGGTAAACAATAATCTCTCTTCTACCGTGCCACGCTTCCTTTTCCAGCTACCATTACCGGGATGTTTTCACGGTGTAATATACTGACCTTCTCTAATTCCACTTGCAACTCATCGGCGGTGAGCCTCTTTGGCGCATCACGGTTTTCATGCTTTGCATTGAACACATGTCTTGGTATTTTCTAGGATGCGGCTTGTCCTTGGCAAGGAAGCGGCGGTGTCAATGTAACAGATCTTGCTAAGTATTGCATATGACAGTGATTCTGTCTGGCGAACACATGCATTGTAACCATGTGTCGTTCATACGACATAGTGCCCAAAGCAGGATAATCATGGATGCACCAAATTACAACAGACGCAGAAAGAAATCAGCTGGTGGGTTGCTATATAGGTCTCAGTGAGAACACCCTTCCACACTGTTGAAGTTCCTCCACAAGAGGCTCCATGAACAAATCAAAATCCTTTCCAGGACTTTTTGGACTGGGATGAGCAAGGCCATCATGTAGTTTGATTCTTTGGTGCGGACATTTGGAGGCATGTTGTAAGGATAACAAGCACGGCCACATGCTATATGTGGCGCTCTGGTGGCCAAATGGGTTAAGTCCATCTGAAGCCAAGCCAAGTCTAATGTTTCTCGGTCGTGACAAACTCTTTGTGTTTATCATTGAAGCTTTTCCACTCACTACCATGAGATGGATGGCTCATTACATTCTGATCTCTGTACTCCTGGTTCCTAGAATGCCACAGTACATCCTCTCTTGTTTCAGCATCATGAAACAACCTCTGCAATCTTGGTGTAATTGGTAAATGTCTCAGAACATTATGAGGAACCCTCTTCACAGCATCGCCATCTTTCCATCTTGATGATTTGCATTTCGGGCATTCACTTAAATTGGCATAATCCTTCCAGAACAGAACACAATAATTCTTACAAACATGGATCATATCATATGCAATTCCAACTGCACGAAGGAAATTCTTCATTTTACTCTAGGTGTGTGGCAGCTCAGACGCATCTGGGAATGATTTGCGAAAAGCAGCCAACATCGCATCGAATGATTTGTTGGTCATCCGCTCAGATGTCTTCACCTGAAGAAAGGCGACCATAGCTGAGAATACTGACAGCTTATTTCCTGGGGTGACAGCAACGTTGCATCGTTCCAACACGTGGGCCCACCGTTTTTCTTCTGCAGGTGAAAGTTCACGGAATGCACGTGCATTTAGTAGCATTGTTTCAATGTTGGTCAAACTCACTGGTTCCGCCACCACCACCTCCTCCTCCTCTTCCACCTGAGCATCAGGCAGATCAAGATGGTGATCTGCAGCTTCCACGTAGTCAATAACATTGACGTTCACAGCTTCACCATGATGAACCCACCTAGTATATGTGACCGACATCCCATAAAAGTGTAGATGATTTTGCACAGTTGACTGGGGTCTTGTTGTTGGGGCGTAGTAATTTCAAAAATTTCCTACGCACACGCAAGACCATGGTGATGGCATAGCAGCGAGAGGGAGAGTGTACGTCCACGTACCCTCGTGACCGAAAGCGGAGCGTTATGACAACGCGGTTGATGTAGTCGTCGTCTTCACGATCCGACCGATCCAAGTACCGAGCGTCACGGCACCTCCGTGTTCAGCACGTTCAGCTCGATGGCGATCCCGGACTCCAATCCAGCAAAGTGTCGGGGATGAGTTCCGTCGACCGACGGCGTGGTAGCGATGATGATGCTCCACCGGCGCAGGGCTTCGCCTAAGCTCATGACGATATGACTTCTCCGGCGCGGGCTTCGCCTAAGCTCATGACGATATGACCGAAGTGGAATATGGTGGAAGGGGCACCGCACGGCTAAGAGCGATCCGTAGATCAACTTGTGTGTCATGGGGTGCCCCTGCCCCGTATATAAAGGAGCCAGGGGAAGTGCGGCCAGCCCTAGGGGGAGGCGCTGGAGAGTCCTACTCCCCGGGAGTAGGACTCCCCCTCTCCTAGTTGGATTAGGGATGGAGGAGGGGGAAGAGGGAAGGCGCGCCCCCTCTCCTTGTCCTATTCGGACTAGAGGGGGGAGGGGGGCGCGCGGCCTGCCTGGCCGGCCCTTCCTCTTCTCTCTTATGGCCCATCAAGGCCCACAGACCCCGGGGTTCGGTAACCTCCGGTACTCGGTAAATTCGATTTCACTCGGAACCTTTCCGATGTCAAATGTAGGCTTCTAATATATCAATCTTTATGTCTCGACCATTTGAGACTCCTCGTCATGTCCGTGATCATATCCGGGACTCGAACTACCTTGGTACATCAATACTTATAAACTCATAATGAAGCTGTCATCGAAGCGTTAAGCGTGGTGACCCTACGGGTTCGAGAACTATGTAGACATGACCTAGAACCATTCTCGGTCAATAACCAATAGCGGAACCTGGATGCCCATATTGGTTCCTACATATTCTCGAAGATCTTTATCGGTCAAACCGCATAACGATATCGTTGTTCCTTTTGTCATCGGTATGTTACTTACCCGAGATTCGATCGTCGGTATCAATACCTAGTTCAATCTCGTTCTTGGTAAGTCTCTTTACTCGTTCCGTAATACATCATCTCACAACTAACTCATTAGTTGTAATGCTTGCAAGGCTTATGTGATGTGTATTACCGAGAAGGCCAGAGATACCTCTTCGACAATCGGAGTGACAAAACCTAATCTCGATTCATGCCAACTCAACATATACTTTTGGAGACACACTGTAGAGTACCTTTATAATCACCCATTTACGTTGTGACGTTTGGTAGCACACAAAGTGTTCCTCCGGTAGCAGGAGTTGCATAATCTCATAGTTGCAGGAACTTTGTATAAGTCATGAAGAAAGCATAAGCAACATACTAAACGATCAAGTGCTAGGCTAACGGAATGGGTCATGTCAATCAGATCATTCTCCTAATGATGTGATCCCGTTAATCAAATGACAACTCATGTCTATGGTTAGGAAACGTAACCATCTTTGATTAACGAGCTAGTCAAGTAGAGGCATACTAGTGACACTCTGTTTGTCTATGTATTCACACATGTATTATGTTTCGGTTAATACAATTCTAGCATGAATAATAAACATTTATCATGAAATAAGGAAATAAATAATAACTTTATTATTGCCTCTAGGGCATATTTCCTTGATCTCCCACTTGCACTAGAGTCAATAATCTAGTTCACATCATCATGTGATTCAACACTAATATTCACATCTGTATGTGATTAACACCCATAGTTCACATCATCATGTGACCAACACCCAAAGGGTTTACTAGAGTCAATAATCTAGTTCACATCGCTATGTGATTAACACCCAAAGAGTACTAAGGTATGATCATGTTTTGCTCGTGAGAGAAGTTTAGTCAGCAGATGCATCACATTGAGCCGTATGTATTTTGCAAATATTCTATGTCTACAATGCTCTTGCGGAGCTACTCTAGCTAATTGCTCCCACTTACAATATGTATCCAGATTGAGACTTAGAGTCATCTGGATCGAGTGTAAAAACTTGCATCGATGTAACTCTTTACAGCGGGCTCTTTTATCATCTCCATAATCGAGAAATATTTCCTTAGTCCTCACTAAGGATGTTCTTGACCAATGCCCGATGATCTACTCCTAGATCATTGTTGCACACCTTGCCAAGCTTAGTGGTAGGGTATGCAATAGATCAGTACACAACATGACATACTTTATAGAACCTATGGCTGATGCATAGGGAATGACTTTCATTCTCTTTCTATCTTCTGCCGTGGTCGGGTTTTGAGTCTTACTCAATCTCACACCTTGTAACACAGGCAAGAACTCTTTCTTTGACTGTTCCATTTTGAACTACTTCAAAATCTTGTCAAGGTATGTATTCATTGAAAACTTATCAAGCGTCTTGATTTATCTCTATAGATCTTGATGCTCAATATGTAAGCAACTTCACGAGGTCTTTCTTTGAAAAACTCCTTTCAAACACTCCTTTATGCTTTGCAGAATAATTCTACATTATTTCCGATCAACAATATGTCATTCACATATACTTATCGAAATCTTGTAGTGCTCCCACTCACTTTCTTGTAAATCTGAGGCTTCTCCAAAAGTGCATATAAAACCATATCTTTGATCACACTATCAAGCGTTTATTCAACTCGAGATGCTTGCACCAGTCCATAGATGGATCGTTGGAGCTTGCTAACATGATTGGACAGACATAAGCATCGCTCTGATTGAGTAAATCTCATTGTAGTCAACACCTTGAACTTGTCGAAAACCTTTCTGCGACAAGTCGAGCTTTGTAGATAGTAATACTAATATCAGCATCTGTCTTCCTCTTGAAGATCCATTTATATAATATGGCTTGCCGATCATCGAGCAACTCCATCAAAGTCCACACTTTGTTCTCATATATGGATCCCATCTCAGATTTCATGGTCTCAAACCATTTAGCGAATTTGGGCTCATCATCGCTTCCTCATAGTTTGTAGGTTCATCATGGTCTAGTAACATGATTTCTAGAATAGGATTCTTGTACCACTCAGTGCGGATCTTACTCTGGAAGACCTCACGAGGTTTGGTAGCAACTTGATCTGAAGTTTCATGATCATCATCATTAACTTCCTCACTAATTGGTGTAGGAATCACTGGAACTGATTCCTGTAATGAACTACTTTCCAATAAGGGAGAAGGTACAATTACCTCATCAAGTTCTACTTTCCTCCCTCTCACTTCTTTCGAGAGAAACTTCTTCTCTAGAAAGGATCCATCTTAGTAACAAATATCTTGCTTTCGGATCTGTGATAGAAGGTGTTCCCAATAGTTACCTTTGGGTATTCTATGAAGGCGCATTTCTCGATTTGGGTTCGAGCTTATCGGTGAAAACTTTTCACATAAGCATCACAACTCAAACTTTAAGAAGCGACACTTAGGTTTCTTGCTAAACCATAGTTCATACGGTGTCATCTCAATGGATTTAGATGGTGCCCTATTAAGCGTGAATGCAGCTGTCTCTAATGCATAACCCCAAAGCGATAGTGGTAAATCGGTAAGATACATCATAGATCGCACCATATCAAAATAAAATGCTGATTCTGACGTTCGGACACACCATAACGTTGTGGTGTTCGGTGGCGTGAGCTGTGAAACTATTCCACATTGTTTTCATTGAAGACCAAACTCGTAACTCAAATATTCATCTCCACGATCAGATCGCGAAACTTTATTTTCTTGTTGCGATGATTTTCCACTTCACTCTGAAATTCTTTGAACCTTTCAACTATTTCAGACTTATGTTTCATCAAGTAGATATACCCATATCTACTCAAATCATCTTGTGAAGGTCAGAAAATAACGATACTTGCCACGAGCATCAACACTCATTGGATCACATACATCGGTATATATGTGTTATTTCCAACAAGTCGGTAGCTTGTTCCATTGTTAGGAGAGCGGAGTTTTAGTCATCTTGCCCAAAAGGCACGGTTCATAAGCATCAAATGATTCATAACCAAGTGATTCCAAAATCCATCCTTATGGAGTTTCTTCATCGCTTTATCTTGATATGACCCAAGCGGCGATTGCCACAAATAAGTTGCACTATCATTATTAACTTTGCATCTTTTGGCATCAATATTATGAATATCGTATCACTACGATCGAGATCAATAAACTATTTTCATTGGGTGTATGACCATCGAAGGTTTTATTCATTTAAGCAGAACAACAATTATTCTTTGACTTTAAATGAATAACCATTTTGCAATAAACATGATCAAATCATATTCATGCTCAACGCAAACACCAAATAACATTTATTTAGGTTTAACACTAATCCCGAAAGTATAGGGAGTGTGCGATGATGATCATATCAATCTTGGAACTACTTCCAACACTCATCTTCACTTCCCTTCAACTAGTTTCTGTTCATTACGCAACTCCGTTTGAGTTACTACTCTTAGCAACTGAACCAGTATCAAATACCGAGGGTTACTACGAACACTAGTAAAATACACATCAATAATCTGTATATCAAATATACCTTTGTTCACTTTGCCATCCTTCTTATCCGCCAAATACTTGGGGTAGTTCCGCTTCGGTGACAAGTTCCATTGCAGCAAAAGCACTTAGTCTCGGGCTTAGGTCCAGACTTGGGCTTCTTCACTCGAGCAACAACTTGCTTGCCGTTCTTCTTGAAGTTCCCCTTCTTCCCTTTGCCCTTTTCCTTGAGACTAGTGGTCTTGTCAACCATCAATACTTGATGTTTTCTTGATTTCTACCTTCGCGATTTTAGTATCGCGAAGAGCTTAGGAATTGTTTTCGTCATCCCTTGCATACTATAGTTCATCACGAAGTTCTACTAACTTGGTGATAGTGACTAGAAAATTCTGTCAATCACTATCTTATCGGAAGATTAACTCCCACTTGATTCAAGCGATTGAAGTACCCGGACAATCTGAGCACATGCTCACTAGTTGAGCGATTCTCCTCCATCTTTTAGCTTTAGAACTTGTTGGAGACTTCATATCTCTCAACTCGGGTATTTGCTTGAAATATTAACTTCAACTCTGGAACATCTCATATGGTCCATGGCGTTCAAAACGTCTTTGAAGTCCCGATTCTAAGCCGTTAAGCATGGTGCACTAAACTATCAAGTAGTCATCATATTGAGCTAGCCAAGCGTTCATAACGTGCGCATCTGCTCCTGCAATAGGTCTGTCACCTAGCGGTGCATCAAGGACATAATTCTTACGTGCAGCAATGAGGATAAACCTCGGATCACGGATCCAATCCGCATCATTGCTACTAACATATTTCAATACAATTTTCTCTAGGAACACATATAAAACCATAGGGAAGCAACAACGCGAGCTATTGATCTACAACATAATCTGCAAAATACTACGGGACTAAGTTCATGATAAATTAAAGTTCAATTAATCATATTACTTAAGAACTCCCACTTAGATAGACATCTCTCTAGTCATCTAAGTGATTACGTGATCAAATCAACTAAACCATGTCCGATCATCACGTGAGATGGAGTAGTTTCAATGGTGAACATCACTATGTTGATCATATCTACTATATGATTCACGCTCGACCTTCGGTCTCCGTGTTCGAGGCCATATCTGCATATGCTAGGCTCGTCAAGTTTAACTTGAGTATTCTGCGTGTGCAAAACTGGCTTGCACCCGTTGTAGATGGACGTAGAACTTATCACACCCGATCATCACGTGGTGTGCGGGTACTCTGAACTTTTAGCAATGGTGCATACTCGGGAGAACACTTCTTGATAATTTTAGTGAGAGATCATCTTATAATGCTACCGTCAATCAAAGCAAGATAAGATGCATAAAGGATAAACATCACATGCAATCAATATAAGTGATATGATATGGTCATCATCATCTTGTGCTTGTGATCTCCATCTCGAAGCACCATCATGATCACCATCGTCACGGCGTGACACCTTGATCTCCATCGTAGCATCGTTGTCGTCTCGCCAACTATTGCTTCTCGACTATCGCTCTTGCTTAGTGATAAAGTAAAGCAATTACATAGCTTTGCATTTCATACAATAAGCGACAACCATATGGCTCCTGCCGATTGCCGATAACTCGGTTACAAAACATGATCATCTCATACAATAAAATATAGCATCACGTCTTGACCACATCACATCACAACATGCCTGCAAAAATAAGTTAGGCGTCCTCTACTTTGTTGTTGCAAGTTTTACGTGGCTGCTACGGGCTGAGCAAGAACCGTTCTTACCTCGCATCAAAACCACAGCGATAGTTTGTCAAGTTGGTGCTGTTTTAACCTTCGCAAGGACGGGCGTAGCCACACTCAGTTCAACTAAAGTGAGAGAGCGAGACACCGCCGGTCACCTTTAAGCAACTAGTGCTCGGGCGGTGAAACCAGTCTCGCGTAAGCGTCTGGCGTAATGTCGGTCCGGGCGCTTCATCTCACAATACCGCTGAACCAAAGTATGACATGCTGGTAAGCGGTATGACTTATATCGCCCACAACTCACTTGTGTTCTACTCGTGCATATGACATCAGCGCATAAAACCAGGCTCGATACCCTTTGTTGGGGAGCGTAGTAATTTCAAAAATTTCCTCGCACACGCAAGACCATGGTGATGGCATAGCAGCGAGAGGGAGAATGTCGTCCACGTACCCTCGTGAACCGAAAGCGAGCGTTATGACAACGCGGTTGATGTAGTCGTGCGTCTTCACGATCCGACCGATCCAAGTACCGAGCGTCACGGCACCTCCGTGTTCAGCACGTTCAGCTCGATGGCGATCCCGGACTCCGATCCAGCAAAGTGTCGAGGATGAGTTCCGTCAAGACGACGGCGTGGTGGCGATGATGATGCTCCACCGGCGCGGGGCTTCGCCTAAGCTCCACGACGATATGACTTCTCGGCGCGAGGGCTTCGCCTAAGCTCATGACGATATGACGAAGTGGAATATGGTGGAAGGGGCACCGACACGGCTAAGGGCGATCCGTAGATCAACTTGTGTGTCATGGGTGCCCCTGCCCCGTATATAAAGGAGCCAAGGGGGTGCGGCCAGCCCTAGGGGGGCGCTGGAGGAGTCCTACTCCCACCGGAGTAGGACTCCCCTCTCCTAATTGGATTAGGATTGGAGGAGGGAAGAGGGAAGGCGCCGCCCCTCTCCTGTCCTATTCGGACTAGAGGGGGGGGCGCGGCCTGCCTGGCGGCCCTTCCTCTTCTCTCTTATGGCCCATCAAGGCCCATAGACCCCGGGGTTCCGGTAACCTCCGGTACTCCGGTAAATTCCGATTTCACTCGGAACCTTTCCGATGTCAAATGTAGGCTTCAATATATCAATCTTTATGTCTCGACCATTTGAGACTCCTCGTCATGTCCGTGATCATATCCGGGACTCGAACAACCTTGGTACATCAATACTTATAAACTCATAATGAGCTGTCGCCGAAGCGTTAAGCGTGCGGACCCTACGGGTTCGAGAACTATGTAGACATGACCTAGAACCATTCTCGGTCAATAACCAATAGCGGAACCTGGATGCCCATATTGGTTCCTACATATTCTCGAAGATCTTTATCGGTCAAACCGCATAACGATATCGTTGTTCCTTTTGTCATCGGTATGTTACTTACCGAGATTGATCGTCGGTATCAATACCTAGTTCAATCTAGTTCTTGGTAAGTCTCTTTACTCGTTCCGTAATACATCATCTCACAACTAACTCATTAGTTGTAATGCTTGCAAGGCTTATGTGATGTGTATTACCGAGAAGGCCGAGAGATACCTCTCCGACAATCGGAGTGACAAAACCTAATCTTGATTCATGCCAACTCAACATATACTTTTGGAGACACTGTAGAGTACCTTTATAATCACCCATTTACGTTGTGACGTTTGGTAGCACACAAAGTGTTCCTCCGATGGCAGGAGTTGCATAATCTCATAGTTGCAGGAACTTTGTATAAGTCATGAAGAAAGCATAAGCAACATACTAAGCGATCAAGTGCTAGGCTAACGGAATGGGTCATGTCAATCAGATCATTCTCCTAATGATGTGATCCCGTTAATCAAATGACAACTCATGTCTATGGTTAGGAAACATAACCATCTTTGATTAACGAGCTAGTCAAGTAGAGGCATACTAGTGACACTCTGTTTGTCTATGTATTCACACATGTATTATGTTTCCGGTTAATACAATTCTAGCATGAATAATAAACATTTATCATGAAATAAGGAAATAAATAATAACTTTATTATTGCCTCTAGGGCATATTTCCTTCACTTGTAATTGAAGTCATACAATTGCTATACGGGCAGAGCACATCTGATTTCGGACCACCGTACTCAGCTCTGATAAAGTTCATGAAGGTTTCAACCCCCTCAACATATGTAGCGGAGAATCTTCGAGCAGAAGTTATCCAAGTCCTATCCATCTGTTAGACATACAAATTAGTTCTTCTACTAGATATTATAGGAAAAACATATATGCTTTTTTATGAAGTCCAGAAAAAAAATACCTAGGTCGATGTCTAAAGCTATGGAAAGATATTTGGACGAGCAAATCTAAATAACGAAATATATGTAAAGCTAATTCAGCAAACAGATTTGAGTGCTAAATTATGGCGAGCTGTTTCAAAGCGATCAATGAGGCCGAGCACACAACCATCGAACTATCGAAGGCCGTCGCAGCAACAAAGATCGAGTATAAAAGCGGTGTAGAGCTATTTCACCTAACAGATTGGCTACTAGACCATGGAAATCTCGTCACAATAAATATATGGCAGGATATTTTAGCAACTAATCGGCCTTGGCATGCCATCTCAGCTAAGCAGATTGAGTGCGAGCAGGGCAAGAAGCTTCTTAGCGAGCATATTGACGATAAACTACTTGACAAGCGGTGAGATTAACAGCATCTATCGGCTAACATTCAACGCTACATCGGCGTGAGCGGGCCTCGGTCTAGAATCGCGTACCATGGGAGAAGCTGACCGCCGTCGTCTCCACCTGACGTCGCCCGGTGGTGGCGGCGCTGACTGCCGTCTTGCGCGTCCACAAAACGTAGCGGAGGTGGTGGCGCGGCTAGAGGACGGCGATCTCGAGAGCGTCTTGTGGGGCGAGAGGATCGCTGTCGTCCCCTCGACGAACAGCAGCGCCCGGCGTATCGGCGGCGGGCGGAGAGGGCGGCTTTAGCGGAAGCGAATGGAGTGGAGGGGGCGGAAGGAGGGGGTTTGGGGAATATTTGGCCAAAGGCGGTTGAATCAATTTGGGGGTATTTTTGTGTGTGTGGGGGAGGATTTTTGGCGGTGGGCGGGGAGTTTTTGCATGGTCGGTTTCTCCAAGCGCAGTCCACGTGTCGATGAAGAGGCAAGCGAAGCCCGTTCCGTTTGCGTGTGCCGTGTGCAGGACCGGACGTGTGTGGGGTGCAATGCGACCCTGACAGAGTCTTGTGAGTGTACCGCCTTTTTCCTTTTAAACTAGGTGCCGCCCCTCAAAAAATGTTGCTTGCGCGATCCATCGATACTACTACTAGTAAGCGGTAATCCCGACTAAAGCGGCGTGGCGGGTCTTTTCAGCGATATCTGGGAGGTTGGCTTAGTTGGTTTTTAGATTTGTCTTGGTTTAATAAAAGCAGAGTTGGTGATGATGGTGTGCTGTCATCCTGCAATATAGGCCGTCCGATCTATATCTAACGGATAGGAAGGAAACTATGACAATTTACCGCCTCCTCTCCACATTTGTAGATGAGGCTTTCCCTCGTTCATCCTTTTCTCCCACAAGATCTTGATCTTCCGTACACGCATACGGGCATCTTCTAATACTCCTACAATATGTATATTATTGTGAAAGTTCATATACAGCGGCGAGATTAATGCAAACACGACAGATTTTCATTACATTTGAACTTTTATAGGACAGAAAAATAAAAGAAACCCGACCCTAAACCTATTCTCGGCGGCGACCGGCGTCCATGTCTGAGGCGGGGTTCAAGACCCGTGAAGTGAAGGTGCGGTCTCGGCGTGGAAGAGTAGAACACGGGATCTGAGACCGGCCGGTTGGCACACCATGCCTGCCGCCTCCCATGCCCTACTCATCCTCGGGAGTCCCGACCTCGGCGGTGCGGGCGTTGGGCGGTGGCAAGTAGGGCGCGTGGTGGCGGTGCTCCGTCGTCGGCCGCCAGCGTGGCCACCGCTTGTGCGGTCGCATCCGCGTCCGGCTACGCCGCTATTGCGTCGCGAGAGGCGACTTGAGCGAGGGCGGCGACCTCGAGCTTCATCCCCGAAGACAAGTTCTCCCGCAGATCGTTCGCACTTGCGGTCATGGCGGGTGTGGTGCTAGGTAGGAGGATGATGCGCTATGGTGTGGAGGTTAGCTGGGCGTTGCCGCTTTAAGTAGCGCATTCCGGTGAGGCCAAGCGTCCAGGTGCGTCATTAAGTCGCGGAGTTGGTTCCTCGAGCACCGAGCCTCTTAACGGCGACATCTGAGCGGACGGCATGAATGCGGGCAGCTGGCGCCGGCTGGGAAAGCACCTGCGACGGCGCGAGGGCGAGGGCTTTGGTGTGCCGGGGTAGTCAGCTGCGGTCGTGTAGCGTTGGAGATGCTCTTTGCTCAAATCGATCCCGCATGTCCTTGAAAAAGCTAGACGACCGGCATGGTCTTGGGTCGAGAGGATGCGATTGGCGCACTACACCACTCCAGCGGACGCGTCGCGGCGCCCGTGCATCCTCGACGAGCCGTGTGTTGGGGTGTGTTTGGATTGTGGCCAAAGTGCAGCTTACCAAAATTTTGGTCATGACCCAAAGATTGGTCTTTGTTTGGATGGTTGCCATTTCTTTGGCATGCCAATGAACTCTAGCCAACTCTAGTTCATTTTTCTTGCCAATGTCGGCTAAATCATGGGCAACCAATACCTCAACCAAAATTTTGGCTACCCAATGCTTTGGCAGGGCAACCTTGGGCACAAACCAAACATACCGTTGGTCATGCCACAGCACTAACGCCACCCTCGGCACTGCTGAAACCGATCGTGTCTATCGGCGATATGGCGTGTTGGTCACCTTGATCGCCTGTCCGAGGCGGTCTTTGGGCTGTGCCTGTTGTTGGCTAACGACCCACATGAGCGGTTGTCGGTGGCGAGGAGGTCGTGGGCCAGCTCCTCCATTGGACTAGTCTGCGCTATGTCAGTTTCCCTGTTTTCCCGGCCATATTCGAGCATCAGTGCTCCGTGTTGCGCATTAGGCCTTTCACTATGTAGGCCAAGCGAGACAACTTATTGTTTATTTGAGCCGTTCAAGTGTAATCATGTGGCGTTTGCTTATTTCTCATTCCTCTCCAACCCTCTTCTCCATCGATCATGTAAGCCCTCTAGTCGAGTCCATCCTCCGCATGCCCCATTTGAACATTCCGCTGAGTATCATTCGCATGTACCCACCTAGTCCTCTTTCAATAGATCTCCGGACCCGAGATGAAATCGAGAGGGAGCGAGTGGGGCACGTGATACCTAAGGCGGATTCAAAATTTTGAACCGGTGATCATAGCATCCGCAAATCATATATAAAGGGTATTCAATGTTCATTTCGTTTTTGAACATACAATATACTCCCTCCTATCCTTTCTACTTTACATACTATGGTAGGAGTATAAGTTTTATGTGTAGTCAAAGTATCTCTACTATGATAAAAAAGGTATCAACATTCAACAACGCCCAATCAATATTGTTAGATTCGTACGTACTCCTAGATTTGTACTCGAGATGGTTTCCAATTTGACTATTGACAAGATTAGTAGTACTCCTTTCACATAGGTGAGTAAGTCATCTTAGGCTGTGCACCGTGACCAAGGAGGAGGGGAAAACGAGAGACATTAATGTTTATTTGCTAATTAATAGTATTGCATGCCATGAACTGACCACTTCATGTCATGGTTTATAGTCTCAGGTCATTAAAAGCATGCACACCCTCATCTCTTATTAGTTCATATGTCAAAAAACAAGAAACGAGGTAGAAGTTAATGCACATCGCCTACGTGTTTTGGGATTATTTGGTTTTAAGTAAGATGACTTACACACCTAAGCGGAGGAGTACATGAGATGTATAATGTGAAAATTATATCATTGGAAACTCCTTTCACATCTGAAATTGACCATATGCTTTGTGTAAGTTGCATGTCATATATTATTACTCTAACATTTGATCAAAGTTAGCCTCAAAAGCGCATTAGACCCTGTATGCTTTGTGTAAGTTGCATGTCATATATTATTACTCTAATATTTGTGTAAGTTGCATGTCATATATTATTACTCTAACATTTGGTCAAAGTAGTATAGTGGAAGTGGATCCTCGGCGTAAGTATCCCTGCCTTACCCTCCCTTTTGGTCACTTCTTGGCGGACCCCATGCTTGCTAGGCCCGCATGTCGGTTACTCAATGGGTTCGACCACGTCGAGGATCCTCATCCGTAGTATACTCCCTCTGTTTTATTTACTCCGCATAAAGCGGAGGAGTGGTGGTATAATAAATGACACGGGCGGGGGGGGAGGGACATCGGTTTGCTCTCAGCTGCGGTCCCAAGCGGCAACGCAAGGCAAGCGCGTTCCATTCGGTGGCGGCGTGGAGGGTCCAGCGTGCGGGCTGCAAAGCGAACGCGACAAGAGCGATGTCTGATCAAAACTGATTGGCGGTCGTCACGGAACCACTATTCAAACCAGAGCCTTCGCTGCTCGGCCCTCGCCGACCACTGCCTAAAACCACACCAAATCTCAGCCCATTCCCCACCTTTCGATCCCTAGCCGCATCAAGTGTCCCCTAGTTGGCGGAAAGCCATAGTGCGCGCAAGATCACTTACTACAAGATGATGGCGCCGGGCGCCCGTGCAGAAATCGCGGTGGCGGTGGCGCCCGAGACCTCCGTTCCCAAGCTCGCTGCGGCGGGCCAATCCCGAGTTCTCCGGAGCCAAGCTACGAGGAGGAGAAGCCGATCAATGTTCGCTGCGGAGGTCACGGCGCGAAGGCCCCGATGGGTATGAGGCGATGGGCGTCGACTTCGTGCGGCGTCGAGTCCCCCATGGTGCGAGCGGACCAGCGGTTCAACATGGCGATACTAAGGAGGCAGGAGGTAGAGGCTCAACTCGGCGCAGAAGCGCGCATGCCGCTGCCATCGAGGCTCTCTGCGGCGGAACCGGATGTCGTGGATGTGAACCGGGCGGCGGAGGCTCAACTTGAGGCGGAGCGCGGATGCCGCTGCCATCGAGGCCCTCCTGCGGCGGAACCGGACGTCTGGACATGAACCGGGCGGAAGAGGCTCACTCGGCAGAGGCGTGGATGCCGCTCTCATCGCGCCCTCCTGCAGGCGGAACGGAAGTCTGGACTTGAACCGGGTGGCGAGGCTCGATTCGGCGGGCGCGCGGATGCCGCTGCCATCGAGGCCCCCCTGCGGCGGAACCGGGCGTCCTCGACTAGAACCGGGTTGTGCTTCGTTCGTGCAGAGCGCCCGCGCTCTGCTTGAGCGAGTGGCCGAGGCCGAGGACAACCACGGTGCGGAGACACTGCGTCGGCAGCGGCGGCTGGTTCGCGCCCGGCACCCAAAACGACGAGGCCGTCTCTTTCATGACAGTGATAGTTTTTCTTTATGTTGTTGTTTTATTGATCTATTGCTGTGTAAAAACATACTATTTGTTATGCAAATCGCTGACTTGGGTCGATCTACCATTTCAGGTGGTTGGATGAATATCCTCGTCTCTAACCCTTCTTTCCTTCTTCCTCACCTCTTCTTCTTCCCCAACAGACCACCGCTTACGGGCCATACGGATACTCCCCAACATGCGGTTGGATAAACATACTCTATGAACGAAAATTATGTGTCAGCGATAGGATGGCTGAGTTTGGTTTGTTCACATGCGACATCACGTGTCAGTGAGGGTGTGTTCCCTTGGTTGGGTTTGCGGCATGTAGGAGCGACTGTGTGAGGGTGAGGTGCGACCACGACGTGCAGGAGCGACCGTGTGAGGGTGCGGTGCGATCGCGACAGCCGTGCGCAAGTGTACCTCCTTCTCATTTTGAAAACTTTAGGCAAGCTTGGCAAAAATGTGTGGCGAAGTTTGGCAATGCATCATAAACTTGCCCTTAAAAGAGCTATCCTATAAGCAGTAGTGGATAGCAAAAGCAAAACTGATCAGGTGTCCGGCCCCCCTCCCTGAAACCACGCCGGATCCTGTATTAACCAAGATGGTAGAGGTTGTGCCTTTTGAAGAAGGAGAAGGGGGGAACAAGGGAACTACTACCTCCGTGAAGGAGGCTATCAAGAAAGGGGGGATCGAGAATCCCTCCCTCCAAGGGGAGAATAGGACCGCTTCTGAAGATCCAGAGACCAAAGCCTCGAAGCGGGGGAAGAAAACTTCACCAGAGGGTCCTGCGGCGGGAGATGCCCCGGCCGCACTATTTCCCCGAGGAGATCAGCCCTCCAGTGAGCCGTAAGTAAAGGGGGCGTTTTTATTTAAAAGAGAGACATCCCCGTTTTATTTCCGAAGGTAACCGAAAGTTTACCTTGTAGTTCGCATCTGAGCCCTTCACAGTAGAGCTCGTCTTCAAGGGATCTTGGTCCGGAGATGATGGAGAGCGAAATGCATCCGCCTGCCATACTGTTATGCGAGGCGGACGACCCTAAGGTGTCTTCACGGAGGGCTTCTCCGAATCCGGCGGGGCCAGAAGGCAGCCGCATGTCCCCTCAAAGCTCTCCATGTCCGGCCTTCGAAAAAGGTCACCGAACGAGTTCGGCACCAACGGGTGTACGGTCGGAGGAGCTAAATGATCTGCTCGGGCGAGCGTTTATCTCGGAAGATCACCGTACATTAATGGGTACGGTGGTTAAAAGGATTTCATCCACTGAGAGCGGATTGCATGAAGCCGTCGTGAGTTCTTGGCGGGTTTTGAGTACATAAAATGATGTACCGTCGACAGTTTTGCATATAAAATCGCCCTGTATAGATAGTAGCCCACGAGACTTGGTGCGATGTCAAAAATGGCGGCGCCGAGGATCATAACCCAGTATAATATGCACTCTTCCTATGTAGGTGGCGAGGCGTCCGGTGGCTAGCCGGGCTGATGAATTTGCGAATCAGGCGGCAACTTGACATAAGCGGATCACGGACATCACGCTTGTTAATAAGCGGTTTGACGAGTCACAAGGTATGCGACTTCTCTGCGGACACTGGTAAGGGAGCTTGGCGCCCATGCCTTACAACATGTATGCTTAATGCAGATGGTGCGCTGCTATGGAGAACCTTGGCGGAGCTCGCTTGAGCCAAGGAGAAAGCCATAAAAAGTGATGCGGCGGCCTTAAAAGGCGGCTGCAGAGCTAAAAGCGAACAGGCTGCTCCTTTGTCGAAACAAGGAAGAAATGGCCGAGATGGCCGTGAAATTGAAGAATGCTCTTGACCGTTGCGAGCTTCTTGAAATAGAAGATCGAGCGAAACAAGAGGACCTGAAAAGGCCGCCACGAGGCCAAGGATACTCGCTCTGCGATGAGAGCTATGAAGGAGGAGCTCGTCGGGCGGAGATATTGCGGTGGAAAGCCCTTTCGATGCGGAGAAAATTCACGGACCCTAAATGCGCTCAATTGGACCGGTGTGGGGTGAGAGGTTGCTTATCTGGACTTGGCGGCGAGTGCATGACGCGACCGAACACTTCCGAGGTCAAAATGATCACGGAATGGAAGAGCTTTTTGGTTGCAGTTCCATAGTCCGGGCGTCCACTTTCATTAACCGATCGTTTGGCGAATGGGCTGAGCTGAATAGGTTGTCCGGACTTGCCATGAAGGCTGTCGTGACACATTTGTGGCGAAAAGGCCGGGCGAAGAGTTATTTTGGCTTGGTGCAACAGTTCCTTGGTGCGGTGGCGCATATCGATGCAATGAAGCGGTCGGCATGCATAGAGGTGCGCGGATGGCTCTTGCCGTGTCAAGACATCTTGGGCGGAGATGAAGGCCACCGACGTTGCATCCCAAGATTCGGACGAAGCCAGTACTGCCGAGCACTATTTTGAGGAAGTCTGCGAGGCGCTCGTTTAATAGAGCGCAGATGCTCGAAGGATATTATGTTTTAATGACATGTATGATTTGTGAAAACAATGTTTCAATATAATATAAGAGCTTTTTATACTTGTGCGTTTAAGTATTAAAACACCTCTGTGCGGCCGTTGATATATATGTGTATATAACACGAAAGATGGTAGTCTTGACTTTAGCCCCCACGCACATAGTCGGGGTGTTTAAAAAGCGCATTTTCACATAATCCAACGTCTTGGTCTGTAAAGGAGGTGATAGCGTAGCAAACTAGGCAACGGACTATAATGCTTTATCACTTTCACTTAGCCATAGGAGTTCGATGGTGGGGCTACTATATAGCCCCTAGGGGCACCAGCGCTCTCGAATTGAGGCGTGTATGTGCTGACCGGAAAGCGGCCCTTCGTTAATCTTGGAATTCTAAACTTTCTGCTGGGTCATCAGTGGTTGACCAGTCTCACGCTATATCATGAGAGTCAGTTTTGGCTTTCTCTCTTGAGGTGCTCACTGGCGAACCGGGCACAATCGCGATAGTTCTCCTGGTGCCGCGTTAGCCGATAGAGCGGGCGTAAGGCAACAAAACACAGGAGCTGGGCAAACCCAATATTTGACCAAAGACATGATTGAGCTGATGCATATAAGGCCCTAACTCGAGGCGCGAACACTCCCTAAGGTATTCGGTCTTTATGAAAGCAGGCAGAATAATGCCCTAAGCCCCAGTGTCGAGTGCGTGCAAAAATTCTGGTGCGTCCGATGCCAAAACGCCAGCCTCCTCCTCGGTTATAGCAAGAAACCGGGGGATGTGTATCAACAAGAGACAGTAAAAAAGGTTTACGCAGGGTCTTAATCTGAAAAGAATCCTTGCAATGGGTCCCTACTACACGTCTGCGCCTGTGTCTCCGTTGTGCCGTATCCTAGACGGGTGTAGCACGGTGTTCATCTGTAAAAGAGAAGAACTTAGTTGAAAAGAAAAAAGATCATGCGAAAAATGTACCTTATATTAAATAAACGATGCAGTTGAAAAGTGAATAAAATTGAGCTTAATTGTCTCTTGTTGTACATGCGTGCAGCCTCTTATGCGGGGTATGCCGCTAGTAAGGCGTTTATATGTTTACGCCGGACTCGTCTAGCCATGTCCGGGTTGAATGACCTATTCAGGTGCTTTGATTAGCGGATCCGGATTAGTGTGGGGCTGTCAAGGCGGTCTCACGTTCTTCCATCTCGAGTAACCCTTGATACTCCTTTTAATGAGATGATGCCGCGTGGACGGGCATTTTAAGTGTAAGAGATGCATAATGCGGTATTGCGTTAAAGCGGCGAAAGCCTCACGTCCCGATAGTGCTTGATAGCTACTTTGAATGGGGCGATGTGGAAGGTTAACTTTTCACGGCGGAAGTTGTCGGATGAGCGAACACAACTTCTAGCAGTAGGAGCCCGTACAATGGGCATATAGGCTGGCATTACCCTTTGAAGGAGGTGTTGCTATGGCGAATTTTGGTTGGGTCTATCCCCATTTTGCGGATTGTGTCACGATATAGCAGGTTTAGATCGCTACCTCCGTCCATTATGACTTGTGTAAATTGGAGTCCGTCGATTATAGGATCTAATATCAAGGCAGTCCATCCCGCGTTCGGATACTTCGGAATAGTCTGATGATCGAAGGTGATTGGTTTTGACAACCATCGTTGGGACTCTGCTGGGATAGACCGTGCGGTGGCGTGTTTCTATGGGCGCCGCTCTTTTTCCTTTGTCACTTGAAGTGAGTTCACTGTTTTGACTTTTGTGGGAAATTCTTTTGTTTTCGGTGCTTTCTGCTTGTGGGGTTCGTCATCATCCTCGCTTGGTGTGTCGAGCCCTTGTGTTCGACATTGAGTTTGCGGACTGCTTGAAGACAACAATCTCTATGGGTATGGTTTGCGGGCTTCCGGGAGTCTTGTGGATTTGGCATATTTTGTCCAAGATTTTGTTTAGGTTGGATAGCTCGTTCTTTGTTGTCCTTGAGGGCAGTTTTTATGATTCTGCGGGAGCTTACGAATCGGCGTTGGCTGCCGTGCTCTTGGGCTGTTTCCCTTTGTCCGGCGCTGGTCCTTGTTGCGTCGTGGTTTTCCATTCCATTCTTGACTTGATTTACTTGGGTCGCTGATGCGCATCTTGCCAGCCAACTATCCTCTCCCACGCAAAAGTGGGTCATGAGGCTTATTAATGCAACCATAGTTCTCGGCTTCTCTGGCGAGGTGTACAGTGACCATTACGTCTCGGACGTTGTGTTTGAAAGCTGCTAAGGCTTGACATCCGGACGATCGACTATTTAGTTCTTTTGATGAGGAACCTGTTCCAGAATTTGCGCGGACTCTCGGGTTGTTGAGTTATGTGACTTAAATAAATGCGCATCCGGAGGGCGGACATAAGTCCCTTGAAAATTTGCGAAAGGCATCCTCGAGCTCCTCCCAGCTTTCAATGGTATTTTCAGGGAGGCTTTTGAGCCAATGCCGGGCTGGCCCTTTGAGCTTGAGGGGTAAGTATTTTATGGCGTGGAGATCATCTCCTCTAGCCATGTGTATGTGGAGGATGTAATCCTCAATCCAGACTCCAGGGTCTATTGTTCTGTCGTATGCCTCTATGTTTACGGGTTTGAATCCCGCTGGGAATTCATGATCCAGCACCTCATCGGTGAAACACGGGGTGTGCGGCACCCCTATATTGGGTGTGCCGTGATGTTGGATACTTGGCGTGTTGCATTGCTTGGAAGAGCTTGCTTTCTCGGCCCATAGATGGACCTAAGCTGGGCCATCCTTTTGATCAAATCCTTATGCGGATCGCGTGCGGCTTGTGTCGGCGCCGCTTGCCGCTCCTTGTTTGCCATGTGGTGCGTCTATCCGACCAGGCGGCCTCTTTGTTCTTTGATTGCGGGGCTCTCGGCCTCCTCGTCGGTCGGGCAGTAATTTGCGCTTGGGTAGCTCTTTGTTTGGCGATTGTCGCCGTATTTCTCTGCGGTGTCGAGTACTTTGCTCCATTTGATTACGAGTGCATCTTCCGCTGTTTTGAGCTTCCGCTTACGCTTTTTTCAGGCTACGCGATGGCAACGAGCCTTTGTGAAGGTTCTTCTGCTCCAACAATTTGTCGGCGTGAGATCGTCCGGACTGTTATCTTCATTTGAGGGACGGGTTGTTTATCCAAGTTGTCCTATTTGAATGGTTGCTCGATAGCATGTTAAGTGCGTCCACGGTTCGCCCCTGCTCTATGGCTGGTTCTGTGTGGCTGCCGTCTTCGTCGAGGCGGGACTTGGTGCGGCGTTTACGTTGCCGTTTTGACTGATTTTCGAGGGATTTATCCTTCGTAGTGTCCCGTTGTTCCTCGTCGTCGCTTCCTTTAGGTGTATCCACCATGTATACATCATGGGATGAGTTGGCTATCCAGTATCCTATAGGTGCTGGTTCATGGTTGTCTCCTACATCGTCGTCCATACCGTCGATGTCTTCGGAGTCGAAATCGAGCATGTGGCTACAAAGTGGGCTGTGGGTGGGCGTTGAATTTCTTTGTTGAGGGAGTCCTGGATGCCCCCTTTTTTGCTTTGGTCCTCACGCCATGGCTTTGGACGGGGCCTATAATACTCCATGCATGTGTGGCACTACCAGCTGCATATAGCTGCGAATCAAGCGATCAGCCGTGAGTCAACCGAACTACCGGGCCTAGCATCATGCACGGCGGTTGACCGGTGACTGCTGTATTTCTCTCTGTAGACACCAAGCTTGGAGCAGATCGATGGTGCGTCAGTGCACAGGAGCAACTCCTTGATATACTCATGTTAAATATGGGCTTGGCCAAGGGCGGCTGATATGACATTTGGATCACCAAAACACCTCAAAAGTTGAAACGAATCCGCCGTTGTGGATGCGATTGCTTCATACGCCGTTCTTTCAATCGAAACCAAGGCTTGTAGCGACTCGGCGGTGACTTGCAGCGGGGCAAGGCCGCGTAGAGGTGGTGACTCGGCGTTCCAGTGCGAGGCCGTGGGGGCCTTGGACTGTGTGGGCGCCGCGGACGCCTGGGTCAGAACCGGCCGTGGTGAAGGCGAGAGGAGGCTGGCTTGCAGCAGCGGGATGACCCGGAGCATGGCAACAACCGGAGAGGCGGCAACTTAACAGCAGCTCGTGAAGGCCAGCGCCGTACCCGTGACTGACGGGGCGGCTCTCCCAGCAGAAGGAGAGGCGGACGACAGGTGAGACCCGGCAGCTCAGGCCGCATCGACGCACGGTAGAAACCAAGGTTAGGGCCGACGGGTCAGCTACGACGGCTCTCAGCGCGAGACGGCGGTCGACGACTTAAGGCAGCTAGAGGCGCGGAGGCGGCTGGAGCTATCCACAAGAGTGGAGACAGCACGGGTACGCAACCAAGCGCTGAGGCAGGATACACAGAGAGGCCACGACAGAAGGGGCGTGAGGACGACCCGGTGGCCAGGTGTGGCCGCGGGCGGCTCAACGTGCCATAGCGACTCATCTCGGAGGCAAGGCGAGGCGGCCCAGATCGATTTGGACGCAGCGGCTAAAAGCAGTCAATCCGGGTCGTAGTTGGCTTGACCCTCCACGCTACCAAATTCTCTGCGAGTAGCAATCAGCCGGGTTTCTCTCAACAATCCGGGTCATCTAATTGATGTTTCGTTTGTTGACTATAGCATAGAACAATTGTTTCCAGATTCGCCGGGTCACGTTCATCCCCGTGTAACCCTAATTTCCTCTTGACCTCAAATCTCAAAGATTGTAAATCCAAACTGACGAATTTGAAGCTGACGTAGATCTTTTCAATCCGGCTCCTCTTCATTGAAAAAAATTAAGAACCTCTCGATCCCTGTGAGAGATCCCTGCAAGAACTCAACACCACCGTGCGCAGGCCCCACGGTGGGCACCAACTGTCGTCGATTTGTCACGGCAGATGTCCTTAGTTTCAGGACTTAGTCGCGAGGCCAACGCAACTATGCGGTAGCTTGAGAGGGGTTGAGCGGAATCGAGAGACGCAACACAAGACGAGGATTTAGACAGCTTCGGGCCCCGGGAAACATCATCCGGTAATAGCCCTACATGTTGTTTGTGGCTAGGTATCATTATCGTCATGAGGGAGTCGCCGTATAAGCCGGCTCTCCTCTTTGTGTCTAGCCCTAGATATTGTTTCTTGTTGCTTGTCCCTCTTTGGGGAGCCCTGCCCCTCCTTATATAAGTTGAAGGGGCGGGTTACATGGCTAGTCCTAGTAGGATTTGGATTACTCTATTACAAGTGGAGTCCTAGTCTGGCTTCCTTTATAAGAGAATATTCCTTGTGCTTTCCTCATAAACCGGCCCACCATTAACATGAGCCGGTGAAAGTGCAACTATCCCTAGGTGGTTTTGGTAATTCATAACAACATATAGCTAATTGAGCTAATGCTATTCCAAGATGAACATTTCAGGAAAGCTCAATGAATGGCATGGCATGGATGATGAAAGTGGATCCCTCAAAATGCTAATGACAAAGGATTGGCTCAAGCTCAAAAGCTCAAGACTCTTCATTTTATATTTTAGTGATTCATGATCACATTGAGTCTATAGGAAAAGCCAATACTATCAAGGAGGGATGAGGTGTTGCTTAATGAGCCTCTTGCTTCATGTGCTTAGTGATATGCTCCAAAACCCTCAGCTACTTTCTCACATCCACATATGACCTAAACCTAAAGCCAAAATCGGTCTCACCGATTCTTCCAATCCGGCGCCACGATTCCATATGTCATAGCCACTGCCACAAACCCTAGGCAAATCGGTTCTACCGATAGGGATCTCGGTCTCACCGAGATGGGATTGTAATCTCTCGGTTTCCTTTTCGTAACTTTTCAGTCTTACCGAAAGAGCGGATCGGTCCCACCGAGATTGCAATGTAAACTCTCTGTTTCCCTTTTGTAACATTTCGGTCTCACTGAAAAGAGCAAATCGGTCCCTCCGAGTTTACCTGACCAACTCTCTGGTTAGCTAATTACCAAAATCGGTCTCACCGAGTTTGTATGTCGGTCTCACCGAGATTACGTTATGCCCTAACCCTAACCATATCGGTCCTACCGAGATGCATGTCGATCCACGAAAACCCTAACGGTCACTAGGTTTACTAAAATCGGTCGACCGAGTTTGTTGATTCGGTCCCACCGAGATTGGTAAATTGTGTGTAACAGTTAGATTTTGTGTGGAGGCTATATATACCCCTCCACCTTTTCTTCATTCGAGAAGAGAGCCATCAGAACAAACCTACACTTCCAACTTACCATTTCTGAGAGAGAACCACCTACTCATGTGTTGAGGCCAAGATATTCCATTCCTACCATATGAATCTTGATCTCTAGCCTTCCCAAGTAGCTTTCCACTCAAATCTTCTTTCCACCAGATCCAAATCCTATGAGAGAGAGTTGAGTGTTGGGGAGACTATCATTTGAAGCACAAGAGCAAGGAGTTCATCATGAACACACCATTTGTTACTTCTTGGAGAGTGGTGTCTCCTAGATTGGCTAGGTGTCACTGGGGAGCCTCCGACAAGATTGTGGAGTTGAACCAAGGAGTTTGTAAGGGCAAGGAGATCGCCTACTTTGTGAAGATCTACCGCTAGTGAGGCAAGTCCTTCGTGGGCGACGGCCATGGTGGGATAGACAAGGTTGCTACTTCGTGGACCCTTCGTGGGTGGAGCCCTCCGTGGACTCGCGCAACCGTTACCCTTCGTGGGTTGAAGTCTCCATCAACGTGGAGGTACGATAGCACCACCTATCGGAACCACGCCAAAAACATTCGTGTCTCCAATTGCGTTTGAATCCTCCAAACCCTTCCCCTTACTTTCTTGCAAGTTGCATGCTTTAATTTCCGCTGCCAATATACTCTTTGCATGCTTGCTTGAGTTGTGTGATGATTGCTTGACGTGTCCTAAGGTAGCTAAAATCTGCCAAACTCTAAAACTGGGAAAAGGCTAAGTTTTTAATTGGTCAAGTAGTCTAATCACCCCCCTCTGGACATACTTCAAGGTCCTACAAGTGGTATCGGAGCTTTGGTCTCCATTTGCTTTGATTTCCATAGCTTTTGGTGGTCATAGCATTGGTTTCACAACCTAGTAGAGTATGGCGTCTAGCGAGGGAAATTATCACCGTAGAGGTCCTTACTTTGATGGTACTAATTTTGCTAGTTGGAAGCATAAGATGAAAATGCATATTCTCGGACATAACCCCGCCGTTTGGGCAATTATTTGTATTGGCTTGCAAGGTGAATTCTTTGATGGGAGAGAGCCTAACCGTGAAGCTAATGCGGAAGAATTGAAGATGTTGCAATACAACGCTCAAGCTTGTGATATCATCTTCAGCGGTTGTGCCCGAAGAATTCAACAAAATCAGCCGTCTTGAGAATGCAAAGGAAATTTGGGATACTTTGATTGATATGCATGAAGGTACCGAATCCGTCAAGGAATCCAAGTTGGATGTGCTCCAAAGTCAGCTTGACAAGTTCAAAATGAAGGATGGTGAAGGTGTCGCTGAAATGTACTCCAGGCTTGCACTTATCACAAATGAAATTCCCGGCTTAGGGAGTGAAGAGATGACTGACAGATTCATCATCAAGAAGATCCTAAGAGCATTGGATGGAAAGTATGATACCGTGTGCACATTGATTCAAATGATGCCAAACTACAAAGATCTCAAACCAACGGAAGTCATTGGAAGAATTGTTGCTCATGAGATGTCACTTAAGGATAAGGAGGAACTTCAGAACAACTCAAGTGGTGCTTACAAAGCCTCAAGTGAAGCCCCCACATCATCAAGTGAGAAACAAACCTTCAATGAAGAATTGAGCTTAATGGTGAAGAACTTCAACAAATTCTACAAGAGTAGAAGCAAAGAAATAAGCTCCAAGTCAAGGTCTTACAATGACAAAAGATCTTCTAGTCAAGAGCGAAATTGCTACAATTGTGGGAGACCCGAACACTATTCCAATGAGTGTACGACACCCTACAAAAGAAGAAAAGACTCTCCAAAAAGAAGAAGTAGAAGAGAAGAATCACCACCAAGAGAGAGAAGGAGTAGAGATGATCGTTATGAACGAAGACCCTCACGGAGAAGTAAGGATTCGGAAAGGAAGGACAAGTCATCAAAGAGCTACACAAAACGAAGACATCAAGCTCATGTTGGTGAATGGGTATCCGGCTCTGAATCCGACCATCACTCCGAGAGAAGCTATCACTCCGACTCCGAATATACTCAAGATGAAGGTGTTGCCGGTCTAGCACTTGTGTCAACCAACTCCTACGACATATTTGAATCACCAAATGAAGGAATTGGTAGATGCTTCATGGCCAAAGGTCCTAAGGTAACACATCCTGAGTATGTTGATTTCAATAGTGATGAAGATGACTTGCTAGGTGATGATGATTTACTTGTTGACAACTCTAGTGATGAATACTATGATGAAACATCAATTAATCATGCTAATCAAGTTGAAACGAATGACAATGATAAGGAGAAAATTGAGCGCCTAACTAAAGAACTGAACACTCTTAAGTTACCTCATGAAACTATCTTTGAAGATCATCGAGAACTTTTGAGGGCTCATGAGAAGTTACACTTTGAAAAGCTCAATCTTGAGCAAGAGCATGAGTTCTTAAAAGCAATCAATGATGATCTTCTTAAGAAAAGTTCTTCTTACGTTGCCAAGCGTTTACTCTTATCCACTTACATGCCTTAAGGCAAGTCTAGTAACAACAACAAGAAAGATTCATTTTCTAGTAGTAACAATAACAATGCTAAATCCAATATTGTTGGTTCTAGTAGTTCTGTTGATTCAACTAATGATTCTCTTAGCCAAGTTACACTTGAGCAAGAAAATAGCTTATTGAAGGGAATTATAGAGAAAGGTGTATACAAGAGCCTTTAGGGAGTAAGCAATTGAGGAAATTGTGCGCAAGCAAGGAAGGCACGGAAGAATCAAGGTGTTGGTTTTGAACAAAAGTTCAATGCCAATGGAGTTGAGTGGGAAGAAGATCAATACCCCAAGGCGAAGTTTGTTCCTCAACAAGAGAAGTATGATCCTACTTCCTTCAAGGAACACAAGCACAAGATGATCTTCCACCACAAGACCACAAGGGCAAGGACAAGCTTCAAGAAGAGATTGATGCATTTGAAGAAGCACCTAAGGTCTCGGTCAAGTGGATTCCCAAGACTACGTCAAGATCTACCTCATCAAGTACAACTACAACTCCAAGGATTCCCATCAAGATGATGTGGATCCAGAAGAAGAAGAACTAGAGAGTTCTTGAGGGTGACTCCGCCAACATATTTCACTCATATCATTATGGCAAGGACAAGTGCAATCAACTTCCATATCTTGCACTAGTTCAAGGAGTCACAAACCCTCATGTTGGTAAGGCAAGGGACAAGGTAACCAAATGATTTCATGGACATCATTTTGTGTGTGCATCACTCTATGTCTATGGATATACTTGTTTGTTCCTTGAGGGACTAACCCATGTAGGTATTGAAAGTGCAACTCACTCCAAAGGATTGCTCCAAAAAGATCTACATCAACATTGAGCATCCACATCTTCAACACCTACATGAAGTCATCATCGACAAAACCCAAGGTTAGTTCATCCCTCTAAGGGGGGATCTCACATCTAGGGGGAGCTTAACTCTAAGAATTGAGTCAAAGCAACTCTAATGATGTGACCACATAAATGCTTTATGTAAAAGTGGTAACCCCACTTAAGCTTAAACGATGAGTATGACCTATGATCAAATGTCTATCATTTGACTCCTAAGTCAATATACTCATATATAGATGACCTAGTCATCGCCAATTGTTTGATAGATGATAGAATTGGTTGTGCATGCTTTGTCACATATTTTATTTGCCATCTTATTGTGTGAGCATGTTGGTTGCATACTTTACTCATTCAAGGACATCCACTTGTTGTTTTGATTGATTGGCGTCTTTTTCTTTGGCCAAGTGGATGGACAAGAATGCCTAAGAACCTTCTTTAGCTATCTATGCTTTTCTCGTCTCAAACTCTATTCGTGCTACATCACAAAATTTGATCAAGTCAGATTCGAACCACTCTGTGTGAGGAGCACTCGGAGTCCCCGATTCGTCATAGACTTAAACTTCCAAAACTTCTTTGTGATTTTCGGTCTGACCGATTCCTCCATTTCGGTCTTACCGAGATCACTTAGTCGATCTAGGTTTTCAATATTGGTGCAACCGATTTGAAATCTTCGGTCACACCGAGTTGCAATAACTGTACACAGTTTTGCATCTCGGTGCCACCGAGTTGTTCCACTCGGTCACACCGACAGGGTCGGGCTATATATAGTCACGGGCAAAAATTTGGAAATTTCTCCGAACCTCTTTGCCCGCGCAATAGCTCGCTCTTCCTTCGTGGTCTCCGGATCGTCTCCTCGTCGCCAGCCGCCCCCTATCGCTGGTATCTGCCGCCGTCAACGGAAATCAACCCCGCCATTGCCGCCGTAGCGAGTCTCCGCCGAACTAGGGTATGGACTCGATCACTGTGCTTTCCTCGTCCGATTCTCAGCACATTGTGTTCTTATTGATTCTTGCCACGATTGAAACACTCCTATCTAGTCAATGCAATCCGTAGAATAGTTTTGATTCGAAAAATTAGGGTTAGGTTTCCGCCGAAACCATCTCGGACCCACCGAGTTGAAAAACTCAGTCCCACCAATTTGGCTTATGCCATTGCACTAGAGAGACTCGGCCTGACTGAGAATTGCTAATCGGTGAGACCGATTTTAGGACTTTGTGAAACCCTAGCAGTCTCGGTGCCACCAAACTATGACTCGGTCCAACCGAGTTCATCAGTTTAGGTTCCAAAACTGCTTCGGTATCACCAAGTTTGGAAATCGGTTGATCCGTAATGCTTTCAGTGGAAAACTAAAACTGAATTTTTGAGTCATTCTTTTGCAAAAATCTCTGCATTTTGTGATGCTCATCCACTCTACCTCATCTATAACTCTTCACAGGATCAGCAGTCAGCATGTTAGACCAGAGTGACAGTCAGAACAGGTCAGAGGAACAGGTGAACATGAGTGAGGGCACTAGTCCCTCCAGCTCTTCAGATGAAGGCAGCAGGAGCACCCCAAGCAATCTGCCTAAAGCTACCACCAGGCAAAGGAAGAAGAAAACCTCAGATTCTGAAGATGAGGATTATAGGGCAGAAGAGGATGAAGCAACATCCAAGAAGGTTGTGCTAAAAAAGGAGTATGGCTCAGCACATAGCTCAAAGCCTGGACTTAATAAGAAGGTTCCTGCCAAGAGGACACCTATGCCAAAGGTCGAGCATCAACTCAAATTCTGATAAGCCTGATCCCAAAGAGCCATTCTTTGCTAAAGGAAGAAAAGGAAAGAGAGGGCCAAGAAGACCACGATCGAGTTATTGGGAAGCCTTCCATGATGGAAGAGGAAGAAGAGATAGCTGCACCAGCACCAAAGGCACCCAAGCTTATGGGTGATGCTATAAGATCAGGGGCTGCCACATCTAAGCCCAAGGAAGCACCCAAAGCTGCCCCCAAGGCCAAGTCTTCACCAAAGAGGAATACCTGGAGTATTCCAGCTACTGAGAAGAACAAGTCCCCAATGCCTGAGGTTGCTGAAGAAGAATATGAAGAAGGACAAGTTCTGAGGAAGCTCAAGCCAAAGATACCAGACCACAATGATGCCCATCCTGTGGCTGAGGATATGAAGATCAGAAGAGACAATGGGTTGAGGCTATGGAGGATGACAGATCCATATGCCTCAAGGAGAATAACTACTGTGGGTTACAGATTCCACACCAAGGAACATCAGTACTTTTATGAGACTATTCTACTGGATAAGAAGCCCATAGTGTGTGATATGAGGTGGGTCGACTGGACCTACATGAAAGAAAATGTAGAGCATTATCCTGGAGTGCAAGACAGTTTTGTTGCTTCTGGAGTTGCAGACTTTGTTGGGCAAAAGCTCACCAACTGGAACGATGAACTTATCATGCAGTTCTACTCCACAGCACACTTTTATCCGGATGGCAGGATAGTGTGGATGTCGAAGGTACAAGGTACCATCAACTGTTGAGGAGTGGGCAAAGCTGATAAATGCCCCAAAGGAGAATGAATATGATCTTGATGTATATGCCAAGAAGAAAATGGACCACAACTCCATGGCTCACATGTACAAGGAGATCCCAGACACAGCCATTGAGACACATAAGTTTGGATCAGTCCACTTCCTTCTGTCAGGGCTGCCAACTATCAACTGCATCTTAAGGCATACCCTACTACCTAAGTTTGGTGACCACAACATGATCAGAGGGCATGCAATCAACATGTTGCATTTGTTTGATGTGCCAGAGAAATTCAAAGTCATGAGCCTTATGGTTGAAACCATTAAGAGGACTGCAGCTGATCAGAAAAGAAGTTGTGGATATGCCCCTCAGATCCAGGAGCTAATTAACTCAAAGATGGGCACAGGCAAATATCTATTGGATAAAGAGCATTTTCCAATTTATCCAGACTTTGAGGACAATGAGGTTGTCATGAATGAGAATGATCCATCGTCAGTTCAAGCACAAGAGAAGAAGGAGAAGGCAAGGAAGGAGAAGGCTGCCAGGATGCCAACTCAAGAGGAGGCATCTGAGTATTTCTTGAAGAACAAGCAGGAGCAGCTCGAATACTTAATAGCATCAACACCGAGGATTGAGAAGGGATTGGCCACCCTCACCCAAAATCAGGCGAGCTTGGAGAGAATCATAGAACAAAAGTTATATGACTTAGATGTGAAAGTAACTGAGATTCAATCTGCTGTGGAGCAACTACAAGATGACATGCAGGAGAGGAAGGAAAAACAACAAGCGATGCATTTGCGAGTGCCTAGAGCCCAGAGGTCATCTGCTGTGCAGTTCGACACGAGCCACTTCATCCGCACCAGCTACAGCCTCGGTGCCACCAACTCCAGCACCTACATCAGCTCCAGCTCCATCTACTTCAATCAAGCTTTCGTCCTCGGCTATCCGGACTCCACCACGAAGATCAAGCACGAGAGTCGATCTAGCACTATGCATTTTCTATGAACTTTTGGTAACTTGTTGCCAAAGGGGGAGAAAAATGTATAGATCACAGGCTTCGAGAGAGAGAGAGTGTTGCTTTTGTTCTCTCTTGATTTGGTGGTTTTTAAACTTGTTTGCTTTTAATTGCTTGATACACTACGCTATGTTTGTGAGACATTGATGATCATGTGTTTGATCATAAGCTACACTAATGCATGTTTGATGATATTATCTTATCTATCCTATGTGATCATTCACTTTGCTTGGTGATGAGTGCATGTATTCATTCCATATCATTTTGAGCGCTCCACCAAGATGTATGTGACATGGAAGAGTAACCCATGAGCCTAATTCCTTATGCATTTGCAGTCCAAAGAAAATCATAATCTATGCACAAATTTAGGGGGAGCTCTTGCTTATCACATACTTCTCAAAGCAACGACGTTTTTCAATCTTATTATCATTTGTCGAAGCTTTGATCTATATGTTGTCATCAATTACCAAAAAGGGGGAGATTGAAAGTGCAACTATCCCTAGGTGGTTTTGGTAATTCATAACAACATATAGCTCATTGAGCTATTGCTATTCCAAGATGAACATTTCAGGAAAGCTCAATGAATGGCATGGCATGGATGATGAAAGTGGATCCCTCAAAATGCTAATGACAAAGGATTGGCTCAAGCTCAAAAGCTTAAGACTCTTCATTTTATATTTTAGTGATTCATGATCACATTGAGTCTTTAGGAAAAGCCAATACTATCAAGGAGGGATGAGGTGTTGCTTAATGAGCCTCTTGCTTCATGTGCTTAGTGATATGCTCCAAAACCCTCAGCTACTTTCTCACATCCACATATGACCTAAACCTAAAGCCAAAATCGGTCTCACCGATTCTTCCAATCCGGCGCCACCGATTCCATATGTCATAGCCACTGCCACAAACCCTAGGCAAATCGGTTCTAACGATAGGGATCTCGGTCTCACCGAGATGGGATTGTAATCTCTCTGTTTCCTTTTCGTAACTTTTCGGTCTCACCGAAAGAGCGGATCGGTCCCACCGAGATTGCAATGTAAACTCTCTGTTTCCCTTTTATAACATTTCGGTCTCACCGAAAAGAGCAAATCGGTCCGACCGAGTTTACCTGACCAACTCTCTGGTTAGCTAATTACCAAAATCGGTCTCACCGAGTTTGTGTGTCGGTCTCACCGAGATTACGTTATGCCCTAACCCTAACCATATCGGTCCTACCGAGATGCATGTCGATCCACGAAAACCCTAACGGTCATTAGGTTTACTAAAATCGGTCGACCGAGTTTGTTGATTCGGTCCCACCGAGATTGGTAAATTGTGTGTAACGGTTAGATTTTGTGTGGAGGCTATATATACCCTCCACCTCCTCTTCATTCGGGAAGAGAGCCATCGAACAAACCTACACTTCCAACTTACCATTTCTCGAGAGAGAACCACCTACTCATGTGTTGAGGCCAAGATATTCCATTCCTACCATATGAATCTTGATCTCTAGCCTTCCCAAGTTGCTTTCCACTCAAATCTTCTTTCCACCAGATCCAAATCCTATGAGAGAGAGTTGAGTGTTGGGGAGACTATCATTTGAAGCACAAGAGCAAGGAGTTCATCATCAACACACCATTTGTTACTTCTTGGAGAGTGGTGTCTCCTAGATTGGCTAGGTGTCACTTGGGAGCCTCCGACAAGATTGTGGAGTTGAACCAAGGAGTTTGTAAGGGCAAGGAGATCGCCTACTTCGTGAAGATCTACCGCTAGTGAGGCAAGTCCTTCGTGGGCGACGACCATGGTGGGATAGACAAGGTTGCTACTTCGTGGACCCTTCGTGGGTGGAGCTCTCCGTGGACTCGCGCAACCGTTACCCTTCGTGGGTTGAAGTCTCCATCAACGTGGAGGTACGATAGCACCACCTATCGGAACCACGCCGAAAACATCCGTGTCTCCAATTGCGTTTGAATCCTCCAAACCCTTCCCCTTACTTTCTTGCAAGTTGCATGCTTTAATTTCCGCTGCCAATATACTCTTTGCATGCTTGCTTGAATTGTGTGATGATTGCTTGACGTGTCCTAAGATAGCTAAAATCTGCCAAACTCTAAAACTGGGAAAAGGCTAAGTTTTTAATTGGTCAAGTAGTCTAATCACCCCTCCTCTAGACATACTTCAAGGTCCTACAAACCGGCCTTCTGGGCCCTTGGCCTTGTCATCCATCTGACCCGCCCGCCGGGTTACTATGAGCCACCAAGTCTGGGCGGGTCATACTTCTGGCAGTTTATATATCCCCGACAAGAGGGCTTTTTAGATCAATGGGGTACGTGATGTAACATGTGTGAATGTGTAGTTGATGCATTTGGCGGGGCCTAGAGAGGTATGTGTGTGTATTACGTATTCGAGAGAGGCATGGATAGAGGGGCCGATGGGGGGGGGGGAGATAGCACGAGAAATGAGAGTGGTCTAGAGAGAGAGAGATGAATATGACGTCACGACAAGAGATTCCATTCCCTTGAGTGTGTATATGCAAGGGGTGAGGGAATAGAGGCACCAGGAGAAATTTTCTGTGTGTGTGGTGTTTGTGTTGGTATGTGTGGGTGTGAGAAGATAATGAGACGTGGGTGCAGAGGGTGTATCACCGCGTGAGGTCCGGTGGGTCGAGGTGAGGCCCTTCGTTCGGTTCCGTCCTGCGCCACATTGGTCGGCCGATGACACATTTAGGAAGACCCATGGATGACTAGTCGTATAAGACAAAGATAGCAGAATTGTGAAGGACTCTGTGTCCACTGACAAAGCCGGCTAGGATTTGTATCCCTAGGTTCTTGGACTAAGGTAACCCCTTTATCTCTCATATTACTATTCATCCAACCTAACTTTAAGGGGCATCCTACAAAATGCTTTGCTAGAGTCATACTCGTCGATTAGGAAGAGAGGTGTGAGATAATGCGTGAGAGACAGGCGTAAAGATAATGTGCATACATGAGACACGTAGGCAGGTCCATGTATATAGAAAGGGTCGATGAGGATTGCGCATGTGTATGTTTGCGAGAGGAAGAGTGCTTGTGATAAAGGTTAGTGAAAACAGTTGTAAATGGTTACGAGAGGGAGGGAGGGTTATATCTAGAGCATGTGTGAGAGAAAGACACCTCGGGAGAGAGTGTGTGAGCATGTGTGAGGGACCACCGATGGAGAGTGAAACTACACGTAAAAGACTGCTCTACACATTGATTAAAGATATAAATTGTATCCAAATATTAGGATGGGATCATGATATTTGCAATTCACGTAAGGAACGGACATTGATCCATCAGACATCTAGATTCTATCGAATTTGAGCATGTCTATGTTATTATTCGACACAATTGATCCACATAGTTAGTATTTTGAACTCTAGACAATGCATCGCTTTAGCAATCGAATATAAGCGTGAGTATAGTTCATGTTGTGTGTAAAGCACATTATACATCTGAAAGTTACACAATGGACATTTATAAATAGCTACCTATGAACTAGCATACATTTGAATTCAACCTAAGGTGGTTTAAAAAAATCGAATTCATCATGAAGTCCATTCAATTATTTGAATTTGATATCATGGCATTTGTAAACCATACCTAAACTATGGGGGTACCAATCTTTGCTCTGATTTTGTACATAATAGCATATGTAGTCGTGTACAAAATAGATTTAAATTTAGCTCCTCCATTCCAAAATAATCATAGTTATAGGATTTTCAAGTGTCAAATTTCAAAAGGAAGCGGATAATTTAATGAGGTTTTCAAACATACAAGGTCAAATATAACGTTGTCTATTTAGGTCAATCCTCATAGTTCAAGAGTACTCTAAACGTGAATGCTTGTGTTTCAAAATTTCGAACAAAGCGCCAAAAGAGCCTCTACTACTTGAAACTGCGTGAGACCAATGTTTGGTAGTACAAGGAAATTACTTTTCTAATAACTCCGACTGTGAAACCTACCGCCCGACGTCCAAAGGTCTAAACAGGGTAGGTTTGTAGCTTCATCTAGATGCCACGCAACCGCCTCCGAAAAACATTCATACACAATGGCTGCCTAAGCACACATGCTGTGGCTGAAATCGCTCCGCCCACTATTTGGGACACACAGGATTACCATCCTACCCCGACCATGATGAGGTCCGAAATTTAAGAGGGGGCAAAGTTTGTACTTTCCCAAATTTCAAACAAGCGTCCCATCTTACATTCAAAAAGCCAAAAACAAGCGCGTCCTGCACGAAACATGGTTCCCCCACCCGTCCGATTCCCCATTCGTACTCGTGGGCGCCAAAACTACCTCTCCACCAGCATGAAACCCGGCGTCCTCCGTCCGCCACCCCATCCCACCCATCAACCGCCGCCCTCCTCCATCACGCCGGAGCCGATACCCCGACGTCGTCGTCCACCGCAACCTCAACCGCAACACCCTCCATGGCTAGTAGTTGAAGCCGAGGCCGAGCCGTCCGTACCCGAGCCAGTTCAACCACGCCGTCCTGCGCCTCACCGCTGCCGCTCCAACTTTGCCACCCTCAACCGCACCGGAGCTGTTCCTACTACGCCGTCCTTCACGGCCTCAGATCTGCTTCCCCTCCGCTGACATATGGCCACGGCAACACAGTCAACAATTTGGCCATGGGTTCGTCCAAGCCCGCACCCTCCAGAACATTGGTTTCCCCGGTAAAAAGAAGAAGATCGCCGCGACATGTGGAGGTGACCATTCCGGCAACCAAAGAAGGTACTCCTCTTCCCTTATTCGTGCGAATCTTACGTCTCTACTTGCACAGTATTCATCCCATAGAAGACACTAGTTGTAACGCCCCGAGACCGATGCTCGAGAAGACCTCCATATATTCCGGGTTTCGCCGTGTGTTTCATTTGTGCCTGCCCTTTTTATTTTTGCATTGCATCATGTCATCATGCCATCATCTCATAAATCTTTTGCAACTAAACTAAATGAATGGCATGGATCTTTGATCCATTTAAATCGAGGGAATTCACATGGTGATTCTCTTTAAAACATATCCTCTCGATATTTAGAGAGCTATAGTAAATATTCCAATTATTTGGATTTACCGCAAACACACTTACAAAATATCCTAATGCCTTTGTTATCTTAATTCTTGGTCTCCAACCTTGCCCATAATTTCTTTCATCATATTCCGGAGCTCCACCAAAAATCTCAACATTTTTGGACCTTTCAAATGCCCACTTCTTATTCAAACTCATTTGAATTTAATTTAAACGAGTTCGAATCCAGTCTTCACACACACGCTCACTTCTGTTTTCTTGGATCAAGCTCATTTTTATGAGTCCGGGAAAATACCCTCCTGCTCAAGCTCCACCTCTAACCTCCTTTTCTTTTCTTTCTCATCTCTGTTTTTCCCCTTTCTTTTAGTAGTGAGAGAAGAAGCCCAGCAGCCTGCAAACTAGCCGGTCTCTTAGGCCCATCCGCAGCCCAGCCGGTGCCCCTCTAACCCTAGCCGCAGCTCTGCCCGATCCCCTCGATCCATCTCTCTCCTCTCGGTCCCTGCCCGCCACACACCGCATTGACAGGAGAGCCCAGCTCGATCCCTCGCCTCCTCCTCTCGATCTCTCCTCTCCCTCGCTCGTGCCCTCCATCGCCGCCCGAGCGCCTCCTCCGCAGCTCCTCACGCCCGATCCATGGCCTCTCTTTTCCTCCCGCGCGCCACTGCCCGGCGACCGGCCGCGCCTCCGGCCACCCATTCCTCTGCCGCCGTGCCGTCGTTCTGGCCGGCGAGCACATCTCCTCCGTCCATCCCCATCGCCCCGCTACCGCGCCCGACCTCCTCCTCGCCGCCTCTGGAGCCCCTCCTCTGCCTCGCCTCCTTGCCATGGCCGCGTGCCACTCGAGCCAGCAGGTCGCCGCCCTGCATCGCCGGGCCTTCTCTGCTGCCCTCCGCCTCGCCAAGTCCCGTGACCAGCCTCCGCGTCGCCAGAGCCCTGTGCAGGTGCGCTGCTGCCTGCCTGCATCTCCATCGGCGCCATCAGTCCCCGTCGCCCGGAAGGCCGAGGAGAGGCTCCTCGAGCACTGCGCTGCATCCGTCGTCTTCTGCGCTTAGCAGAGCCCGCGCCGCTCGTCCCCTCCGTTTGGCGGAGTTCGTGAGCCCCAGACTGCCGCCTTGCACCCGCGAGGACCACCACCTCCAGCGCACCTCAAGCCTCCTCCTGTGCGCCTCCACCCTGGTTCCAGCCTCGATGACCCATCCCCGACCTCCTCCTCATGTGCCGCCTCACCAAAAGCAGCCGCGCCGCCCTGTAGCTTCGCCTCCCGCAACCCCGCGACGTTGCCTCGCCCTTGTCCCCGTCGCCTCTGCCGCCTTTGTCCGCTGCTGTCCGCCTCCACCTTGGCCAGCAGCCCCATCTTTCTCATGGTTTGCCGCTGCCTAAACCATCTCCGCAGGGCTCCTTCGCCTCCTTGTTGCTGCCACTCGAGGCCCTGGTGTTGCCGTTTTGGATAGTCAAGACGGACTACACTGCTGATGCATCAAGTACCTTGAACGTCTACGCCTTCGTGATTTCGCCAAGTTCACCGGATGCCTAGTACGACTACATGGATACGCCAAGTTCTGCTTCGAACATGTATGGCTACACGACGACCCGCCAAGACCCTGAACAACTACCGTCACGAGAACGACTACTTCCACTACTGACGCCGTGTACGACTACTTCCCACGATGACCCGTGAACGTCTACTTCCACTACCGCCGCGAGAATGACTACTTCCACTACCGTCGCCACGTGAACAACTACTTCCTCTATGACCGCTACGAGAACGTCTACCTCCTCTACATCGTACCGAACTCGATCCGCCCCGAAAATGCATGCTTCGAAGGTATAACCCTGAGATGACGCCCGTGAACGAATGCACGTTGTATGAGATGCTTGTGTTTTCACCGTGTCCGAATTGTCACTCGTTTCCATGCCCCTAACCCGTGGGAACCCGGTAGTCGGGAGCACCCCACCATATCTAGCATGTTCCGCACATCCGCACGCTTCCTTTTGCACCGGTATCTCCATGAGCTACTGGAACCGATATGCTGTCGTGGCATCATTTTCGGATTAAATCGCCGTGGCGGCCCTTTTCCTTCGCCATAGCGACAAATGCCTCGTATCATGCTCATGTCAACATTTTCATAAAATTGCTTAAAACTTGCATATGTCATCCGCATCATGATAACAACAATTAAAATGTTCAAAATTGTTGTTGCATTAAATTGCTAAATGCATATGGGGATTTAACGGATTTGTTGTTTTTATATCCGACCCCATTTAAATTGTTTAGATAGTTAGTTTAATTATGCTTCATCTCATGCCATGTTTAATAACATTTAATATTGTTGAGTACCTAAACGAGAGAGAACTAAATAATTGATGTGGTGTTTCGTTAATATGCAACTCGTTGCATATTGAGCTCCATTTAACTTGTAGTTTTGTTTGTGCATATTGCCATGCCATGCTATTTAAACCGGACATGCATCATACTTGGTTGTGCATCATGCCATGTTTGTGCTTGTTGGTTTACCATGTTGTTTGCTTCTTTCCGGGTTGCTTCTCTCGTTAGCTTCGGTTTCGTTCCAGAGTTGTGAGGATTCGTTCGACTACGTCCGTTGGTCTTCTTCATGGACTCGTTCTTCTTCCTTGCGGGATTTCAGGCAAGATGACCATACCCTCGAAATCACTTCTATCTTTGCTTGCTAGTTTCTCGCTCTTTTGCTATGCCTATGCTACGATGCCTACCACTTGCTATATCATGCCTCCCATGTTGCCATGTCAAGCCTCTAACCATCCTTTCCTAGCAAACCGTTGTTTGGCTATGTTACCGCTTTGCTCAGCCCCTCTTATAGAGTTGTTAGTTGCAGGTGAAGATGAAGTTTGTTCATTGTTGGAACATGTTTACTTGTTGGGATATCACAATATATCTTATTTAATTAATGCATCTATATAATTGGTAAAGGGTGGAAGGCTCGGCCTTATGCCTGGTGTTTTGTTCCACTCTTGCCGCCCTAGTTTCCTTCATATCGGTATTATGTTCCCGGGTTTTGCGTCCCTAACGCGGTTGGGTGATTTATGGGACCCCCTTGACAGTTCGCTTTGAATAAGACTCCTCCAGCAAGGCCCAACCTTGGTTTTACCATTTGACTACCTACCACATATACCCTTTCCTTGGGTTCTGCAGACTCAAGGCTCATCTTTATTTTGGCCCCCGGCCGGTGCTCCTCAGTGTTGGTCCGAACCGAGCAGCTGCAGGGCCACCACGGGAAACTCGAGGCTTGGTTTTACTCGTAGCTTGACTTATCCGGTGTGCCCTGAGAACGAGGTACGTGCGACTCCTATCGGGATTTGTCGGCACATAGGGCGGCTTTGCTGGTCTTGTTTTATTACTGTCGAAATGTCTTATAGCCGGGATTCCGAGACTGATCGGGTCTTCCCGGGGAGAAGGAATATCCTTCGTTGATCGCGACAGCTTATCATGGGCTAAGTTGGGACACCCCTGCAGGGTATTATATTTCGAAAGCCGTGCCCGCGGTTATGAGGCAGATGGGAATTTGTTAATGTCCGGTTGTAGAAAACCCGAAGTTGAGCTTAATTAAAACACATCAACCGCGTGTGTAACCGTGATGGTCTCTTCTCGGCAGAGTCCGGGAAGTGAACACGGTGTTGGAGTTATGTTTGACGTAGGTTGTTCTAGGATCACTTCTTGATCATAGTTGTTCGACTGTTCTTTTGCCTTCTCTTCTCGCTCTCATTTGCGTATGTTAGACACCATATATGCTAGTCGCTTGCTGCAGCTCCACCTCACTACCTTCTCCTACCCATAAGCTTAAATAGTCTTGATCTCGCGGGTGTGAGATTGCTGAGTCCCCGTGACTCACAGATACTTCCAAAACCAGTTTGCAGTGCCGATGAAACCGTGCAGGTGGCCGCACCCGAGCTCAAGGAGGAGCTCGATGAAGATCCTGTTCATTGTGTTGTTTCGTTTCAGTTGATCAGTAGTGGAGCCCAGTTGGGACGATCGGGGATCTGCGTAGCATTTGGGGTAGTCTTCTTTTATTTTGGTTCCGTAGTCGGACCTTGATTGTATCTGTATGATGTAATGCTTTACTCATGTATTGTGTGAAGTGGCGATTGTAAGACAACTATGTATATCTTTCCCTTATGTATTACATGGGTTGTGTGAAGATTACCTCACTTGCGACATTGCTTTCAATGCGGTTATGCCTCTAAGTCGTGCTTCGACACGTGGGAGATATAGCCGCATCGAGGGCGTTACACTAGTTGACCGCTTCTTCTTGATACTAGATGTTCCCAGGAACTCGCGATGCACAAGGTTTCTCCTCATATACTATTTCACCTTAGCTAGAGGTCCGTCGCCCCCTGAATTTCAATTTCTGGCCAGTTGATTCCCAATTAATTGAAGCATTCCCCGGCGTAACAGGCACTAGTACGACTATTACACCGGGGAAGCAATGCCTTCGTGTTTATATTAGGGGCGTCTTCAGCCTAGAGCTACTGGCGCCTGATCTGGAGGTCGGCCGGGATTAAACGGATGGCTTGGGGGCGCTGCCAAGCACGGCGGTGGTGTGAGGTCGATGGGAGGGCGGGGCGGCGGAGGCACGTGTCTGGGCCGATGGTCGCTGGCGGTTCGAGAAAGATCGTCAACAGTGACTGGCGGGAGGTAGACGAAGGCCATCTGCCCGTTCCTTATAGATCGGACGGTTCATAAAAAAATTGTCACGCCCAATATGCGAACCTATCCAAAAGGAACTCGACGGTCCCACCAAGGATAGACCCGCATATTGAAACGCTTTTGCAAGGTGGATATCATTACATCAACATTACATAATAGATGGGGATACATACATAAGGCACAAATGCCACAAGAATACATCAACATCATATACAAGAGCAACATCCGACTATGGATGAAACATAAACAGAAACTCAAACGACATCCACCTTGCTAGCCCAGGCTGCCGACCTGGAACCTATCCCCTGATCGAGGAAGCAGAAGAAGAACTCCAATACAAGCAAACATCGCTCTCGCGTCATGATCATCGCAAACCTGTACCTGCAACTGTTGGTGTAGTAATCTGTGAGCCACGAGGACTCGGCAATCCCATTACCATGGGTATCAAGACTAGCAAAGCTTAAAGGGAAAGGAAGGGGTAAAGTGGTGAGGTTGCAGCAGCGACTAAGCATATATGGTGGCTAACATACGCAAATGAGAGCGAGAAGAGAAACAAAGGAACGGTCGCCAACTAGTAATGATCAAGAAGTGATCCTGAACTCCTACTTACGTCAGACATAACCCAGAAACCGTGTTCTCCTCTCGATCAACCCCGAAAAGAGACACTCACGGTTACACACACGGTTGGTGTATTTTAGAAGAGTTTACTTCAAGTTTACTACAGCCGGATATTAACAAATTCCCATCTGCCACATAACCGCGGGCACGGCTCTCGAAAGTTTGTACCCTGCAGGGGTGTCCCAACTAAGCCCATGATAAGCTCTCGCGATCAATGAAGGATATTCCTTCTCCCGGGAAGACCCGACCAGTCTCGAATCCGGCTACAAGACATTTCGACAAAGCAATAAAACAAGACCAGAAGACCTCCCGGCGTCGCCGACACCTCGATAGTAGCAGCACAGATCTCGTCTCGAGCCACGACCGGATGAACACTACGTCGACGCAACCGACGATACCCCAAGTTGCCTAGAGGCGGCACCGCAAGTGGCTCTGGTTTGGACCAACACTTAGACAAGCATTGGCCCGGGGCTGAATAAAGATGACCCTTGGGTTAATTACTCCCAAGGGAAAATAGGTGGTGGTGAGGCAAATGGTAAAACCAATGTTGGGCCTTGCTGGAGGAGTCTTATTCAAAGCGAACTGTCAAGGGGGTCCCATAAATCACCCGACCGCGTTAGGGACGCAAAATCCGGGAACATAATACCGATATGATGGAAACTAGGGCGGCAAGAGTGGAACAAAACACCAGGCATAAGGCCGAGCCTTCCACCCTTTACCAATTATATAGATTCATTAATTAAATAAGATATATTGTGATATCCCAACAAGTAAACATGTTCCAATAAGGAACAACATCTCCATGTTCCAACAATGAACAAACTTCATCTTCACCTGCAACTAACAACGCTATAAGAGGGGCTGAGCAAAGCGGTAACATAGCCAAACAACGGTTTGCTAGGAAGGGTGCAAAAGGTTAGAGGTTCATGACAATTTGGGAGGCTTGAGCAGCAAGTGCATAGGTAGCGCAGCATAGCGATAGAACGAAGCAACTAGCATAGCAATGATAGTAGTGAGATCCAGGGTAGCGGTCATCTTGCCTGAAATCCCGCAAGGAAGAAGAACAAGTCCATGAAGAAGACGAACTGATGAAGCCGAACCAAGCGTAGTCGAATGAATCCTCACGATCGCAACGAAACGGGAACTAAAAAGAAGAAGCACACAACATAGTAAACACACCACACATGAACAAGGCATGATGCACAGACAAGCATGATGCATGACAAGACTACATGAAGCTAATCATGGCAAAAGATGATGCAAACAAGAACAACACATCAAAGCAAGTTTAAATGAGGCCGGAAACAACATATAACAAGTCCGGTAAGTCATCATATGAAAATTTCGAAATTGGGCCAGATCCGAATAAACCTTATGTTCAAGTTGTTAAAAAGCAAGTTAAGATGCACCACGATGATCTACACGAAATTCTAGTCAAGTTACATATAAAGTTCATTAGATTCGGAGCTACGGCCTAGAAGATATGAGCAAAACAAGATAAGCATGGCATTGGTGCAAAATGCATACAAACATCAAGCAAACACCTCAAAACATGGATGCAACATGATAATATGAATCTACATGCAAAATCAAGCAAGTTTCATATAGAGCACACTCAAAACGGAGCAACGGTTTCAACACATACACTCTATACAAGTTATATCACCAATCTGTCCATAACTGCAACTAGGCATATTGCAAGCATCAAAACAATATGCTACAGAATCTCAACATGATAACAAAAGGCATGGGCATGAGGTACAGGTAAAGCATGACAAAACATGAACACTGAGCTATCTCCAGAAATCACTAGAACATGCTCAAAAACACATGGCAAGATTGCAAATAATAACAGTTTCAGGACTTTGCGAAATAACATCAAGGTTGCAATGTTTAGAGCTATCAAACAACATGCTACAGGAACTTATCAATGCAAAAAAGGCATGGCATGAATCTACTAATTTCATAGAATAAGAGTCCCTTACTGACCATAAGCCAAAAAGGATCAGAAGATATGATGGCACCCATGTAAACATGGCAAGTTATATTACAGATTCATACATGGCAGGAACAACAACAAGTAGGCATGTTGGTGAGCTTGAACCACTCACCACAGAGCAATACATGGCATGGAAAGGCAACCAACAGCAAGAAGACATGGCATAGAAGCTATACATTGCAAGAACAACATCATAGCATACACGGATCAACTACAACAACCTTGGCAAAATTGAATAACATGTAAACAATCTGCCAGGAAACATTTTATAGCAAAGGTAGAGCTCGATTGACTCAAGCTATGGCACTCCATAATTGCAAACAAGGGCATGGATGGATAGAGCATAACCATATGTTCAAAACATCCTTACTGAAGTATCGCAAAATAAGCATGGATCTCTCGGTAGCATCAAGTTTACATGGCATAAAAATATTAGCAAAACAGGGGCTGAAATCAGCAACATCATGAAGCCTAGTTTGCATGCTTGTGCTTGTCACCACAGAGATCACAAAAATACATGGAATACACCCCCGTAAAGATGGCATGGCATAGAACAAAACACATGTAGGACTCAAGTTCATAGAGTGCACACATCAATCATGGCAAAAATGACAAAAGTGCATGTTCTGATAAGAATCTGAAACTAACATCACATAGCCCTCTTCCAATAGCATTTCGGGCATCAAGATGGGCTCAAATGAAAATGATGCAATGAGATGAAACGATGTACTTGTCGAGGCGAACAATTTGACATATTATACGAACGAAACGGAGCAACAGATGCAGAGTTATGATGGCATGAACATGGCATGAAAATGTGCAAATTTCGGGGACTTAGCAGAATTTCGGGGTCAACCTCTTTTGGATCTGAATCTGGGGCTCGGGGCACGCGAACCGAGGTTCACCGGAGCTGGACGTGGTGGCCGGAGAGAGGCCGGAGGAGGCCGGCGGAGTGGGATCCGGCCGGTCCCGGTCGCGGAGAGGCGGAGGAGGGCGGCCGGGCTGGGCTGGGCGAGGCGGGCAGCGGGAGCGGGCTGGGCGCGGCTGGGGAGCTCATGGGCGGCGGCGCTGGAGCCCGGACGCGGGCTGACGGCGGAGGGGCGGAGGGGGCGAGGCCATGACGGCGGGCGCCATGAGCTTGGGCGGCGCGGAGTGGCGCTGGCGGACGGCGGGCGGCGGGTACCGTGGCGGCCGGGAAGGCGGCGGCTAAGGCGGCGCGACGACGCGCAAGACAGGAGCCGGGCTGCAGGAGCGGGCTCTGGCAGGTCTGCGAAGGCGCGGCGGCGGCGGATCAGCCTCTGCGGGCCACGACAGACTCCATGGGCCGACGGCTCATGAGGAGAGCCGTGGGCGACGTGGCACCTCCGGGTTGGGCGCGAGAGGCGGTGGTGCAGAGGTGGCGGCGCGCTATTGGCCGAGGTGAGGTGGCGGTGGTCGTGTCCGGCGGCGGGCGAACACGTCCAGCGACGCGTAGGAGCGGGGGTAGGGTTAGGGGGGAAATGATCCGGAATTTGGACGAGGAACACATATTTATAGGTAGAGGGAGCTAGGAGAGTCCAAATGAGGAGCGGTTTTCGGCCACACGATCGTGATCGAACGACCGAGAGCATGGAGGGGAGTTTGCTGGGTTTTGGGCCACTTTGGAGAGGTGTTGGGCTGCAAAGAGAAGGGGTCTTTTGCGGTTACCCAGTTAACCGTTGGAGTACCAAACGACCTCCAAATGGCACGAAACTTGACAGGCGGTCTACCGGTGCTATACCAAGGCCGCTTGACAAACCTCGGTCCATTCCGAGACCGTTTAACACCCGCACACGAAAAGAGGCAAAATGGGGCGCCGGGAGACATAGGAGTGCCGGATTGCAAAATGGACAACGGGAAAAATGCTCGGATGCATGAGACGAACACGTATGCAAAATGAGATGCACATGATGACATGGCAAAATGCAACATGCAAGCAAATGACCTGGCAAAGACGGCGAATAACTGACGGACACCTGGCGCATCGAATCCGGGGCGTTACAACACTCCTCCACTAACAAGAGATCTCGTCCCGAGATCTTAGGACCGAGACGGAAGGGAAAAGGGATGAGGTGAAACAATAACTCAAGAGAAGAAGCAAAGAATCGAGAGCACGCGAGAAGAAGAGAGAAACGACGAGAATGACGAGAATTGAAAGCTCACTGAATCAGATAGGCTATGAAATCACTCCGGTTAGAATGAGATAAGAAACGAATAAGACTGAAAGAATTTAGGCAGCGCACCGGTTGAACAAGGAAAAAAAATAGAACACGAACTTCACAAGATGGAATGGCACTTGACGACATAAGCAACGCAATACCTCCGGAAGAATTGGAAAAAAAAATTGAATGAAAAGAACTTAGAAGGAAGGATTGACTGGAGTTGTTGAGAAAATCAACAACGAAAAGAATAAGCTTGTTGTGGACTTATGGATAACCTCTTAAAATTATGAGGTGATAACTAACCACAAGCAGAAAAGATTAAATAGCTGAGAAGAACGAAGAAATGCTAACTCCACTTCAAAAGAATACGGAGATTTAATTGCACTTCAAGGCGCAATAAGAAGGATACTTGAGCTCCTTCCATAAGAATCTTGATGAACCCTTGAAGAATGAATTAAATCATGAAGAACCACCGTGAAGAACTCCGGTAACAAAAAGATGATGAGATAGAATGAAGGAAGAAGAATAAGATGAGCCTTGCGATTATTTAGACGGAGGTTCCGATGAAAAGCCAAGGAAATTGAACTCCGGAAAAGAAAAGATGAAAACACTTGGAACTAGAATTTATTCCTCAAGAACAAACTCCGAAGAAAGAATTAATCAACTTGACCACGATGAAATGAGAATAAGAATTATGTTATGCTTATCCTCCACCAATTAAATTGATGAGAAGCAATGGATTTGCATACTACTTATTCTTCTTGAAAAGGATTGAGAAGAGACATAGCGCCACCTTGAGAAGGTCTTCATGAACCACCGTGAAAATGAAAATGAACAAAGAGAAGAGAACAGATCGCCGGAAAGAATTAGAAAAGCACGAAGATACTTGAGGGAATTTAGAGAAAAGAGATCGAAGAGATCGCGAACTGATTAACGAATGCTTGAACGCAGCACCGGAAGAATATTGAGACGAACGAAGGGGCACAGATATAGAATAATTGGAGAACGACTTTGAAAACTTGGAACGAAGAAATCTTCTAAAAAGATGGCCTCCGGATGATTGAGACGGAAAGTAACTCCTGAAATACTCCGGGTGGATGAAAAGAATTTGCATGACTCGAAACAATTAGATAGGATAACATCGAACTAGCACCATGAATCTCCGGGAGAACGTACAAGATTTAAGAGAAACTCTACTTCGGTCTTCAAATGACGACGAGAAACACCACCAAAATTATTGAGATACTCCGGGAGAATGAAAAGCGAAGAGTTTGAGCCAATAATGAAATGAATTTGAAATCGATCTTGGAAAAGGCAAGTGACTGATGATATTCATTCTTACGTCACACTTGAAAAGAATTGGGAATAACTCCGGGAAAATTAGAAGAGTCAGGTAAGATCCTGGGAAAAGACATGTGGGTTAGGGCCCACTGAAAAGAAACCATCATTGGAAAAGGGTTGTTGAAAAGATAGATGATGCACCAGAACAATTAAGTATTTGAATGAGGTAACAATCTCGAATTAATTGGAACACAGAAGAATCTCCTGAGATTTCTTCATCACTCTGGAAGGATAAACTGGCAAGAGGAGAACGAGCAGGGAAAAACACTTTAACCAAGGAAAAGAATGTGATCAACCCGAAAAACTTGAATTGAGTCCACCGGAGAAGAAAAGAGATGAAGAATGTCGAACGAGACGAGAATTCACCGGTTGAAATGATTGAGGGAAGACTGAAGAGACTCCGTACGAATGAAATTGATGGTGGGAAGAAACTCGAACTCCGGGAATAATAGGGTGGGAGGGCGGGAAAACAAAAGCAACTAGAAGGGGAGAATCGACGAATATCTTGAAGAGAAAACACCGGTTGAAATCATTGAGGAAAGAAAGCAAAGACTTCGCACGAGTAGAAGGATACTCAATAGCGGACTCCGGTTCCGAGAGGAAGAAGGGAGGGCGGGTGGGAAAAACAAGGACAACTTCGGACAAGGAAAAACAACGACGTCGGAGGAAGAACTGAGGATTGAACTTGGCAAAGATGAAGATGGCTCGAGTCAACTTGACGAGAAAAATGCGCCGGATGGAAAGAGATGAGAACCAACGATCGAAAAACCAACTGCGTGGTCCTAAAGAAAAATTTGAAAGGAAAGAGGAGTAATTCAAAACACCTACGTCAAGATTCCTGACCAGAGCGACGAAGGGGCTGAGGAGTAAAAAGAATTCCTACTCTCCGATATAACTAGAATCTGAAAACAGTTTTCTTCTAGACTCAACAACGGCCAAACTACACGATCAATCAAGGGGGCTCCTAAGGTCGGTCGAGGCTCTGATACCAACTTGTCACGCCCAATATGCGACCCTATCCAAAAGGAACTCGACGGTCCCACCAAGGATAGACCCGCATATTGAAACGCTTTTGCAAGGTGGATATCATTACATCAACATTACATAATAGATGGGGATACATACATAAGGCACAAATGCCACAAGAATACATCAACATCATATACAAGATCAACATCCGACTACGGATGAAACATAAACAGAAACTCAAACGACATCCACCCTACTAGCCCAGGCTGCCGACCTGGAACCTATCCCCTGATCGAGGAAGCAGAAGAAGAACTCCAATACAAGCAAACATCGCTCTCGCGTCATGATCATCGCAAACATGTACCTGCAACTGTTGGTGTAGTAATCTGTGAGCCACGAGGACTCAGCAATCCCATTACAATGGGTATCAAGACTAGCAAAGCTTAAAGGGAAAGGAAGGGGTAAAGTGGTGAGGTTGCAGCAGCGACTAAGCATATATGGTGGCTAACATACGCAAATGAGAGCGAGAAGAGAAACAAAGGAACGGTCGCCAACTAGTAATGATCAAGAAGTGATCCTGAACTCCTACTTACGTCAGACATAACCCAGAAACCATGTTCTCCTCTCAATCAACCCCGAAAAGAGACACTCACGGTTACACACACGGTTGGTGTATTTTAGAAGAGTTTACTTCAAGTTTACTACAACCGGATATTAACAAATTCCCATCTGCCACATAACCGCGGGCACGGCTCTCGAAAGTTTATACACTGCAGGGGTGTCCCAACTTAGCCCATGATAAGCTCTTGCGATCAACGAAGGATATTCCTTCTCCCCGGGAAGACCCGACCAGTCTCGGAATCCCGGCTACAAGACATTTCGACAGCAATAAAACAAGACCAGCAAGACCTCCCGCGCGTGCCGACACCTCGATAGTAGCCACAGATCTCGCCTCGTGCCACGACGGATGAACACTACGACGGCAACCGACGATACCCCAAGTTGCCTAGGGCGGCACCGCAAGTGGCTCTGGTTTGGACCAACACTTAGACAAGCATTGGCCCGGGGGGCTGAATAAAGATGACCCTTGGGTTAATTACTCCCAAGGGAAAATAGGTGGTGGTGAGGCAAATGGTAAAACCAATGTTGGGCCTTGCTGGAGGAGTCTTATTCAAAGCGAACTGTCAAGGGGGTCCCATAAATCACCCGACGCGTTAGGGACGCAAAATCCGGGAACATAATACCGATATGACGGAAACTAGGGCGGCAAGAGTGGAACAAAACACTGCATAAGGCCGAGCCTTCCACCCTTTACCAAGTATATAGATGCATTAATTAAATAAGATATATTGTGATATCCCAACAAGTAAACATGTTCCAACAAGGAACAACATCTCCATGTTCCAACAGGGAACAAACTTCATCTTCACCTGCAACTAACAACGCTATAAGAGGGGCTGAGCAAAGCGGTAACATAGCCAAACAACGGTTTGCTAGGAAGGGTGCAAAAGGTTAGAGGTTCATGACAATTTGGGAGGCTTGAGCAGCAAGTGCATAGGTAGCGCAGCATAGTGATAGAACGAAGCAACTAGCATAGCAATGATAGTAGTGAGATCCAGGGTAGCGGTCATCTTGCCTGAAATCCCGCAAGGAAGAAGAACAAGTCCATGAAGAAGACGAACGGATGAAGCCGAACCAAGCGTAGACGAACGAATCCTCACGATCGCAACGAAACGGGAACTAACAAGAAGAAGCACACAACATAGTAAACACACCACACATGAACAAGGCATGATGCACAAACAAGCATGATGCATAACAAGACTACATGAAGCTACTCATGGCAAAAGATGATGCAAACAAGAACAACATATCAAAGCAAGTTTAAATGAGGCCGCAAACAACATATAACAATTCCGGTAAGTCCTCATATGCAAATTTCAAAATTGGTCCAGATCTGAATAAACCTTATGTTCAAGTTGTTAAACAGCAAGTTAATATGCACCACGATGATCTACACGAAATTCTAGTCAAGTTACATATAAAGTTCATTAGATTCGGAGCTACGACCTAGAAGATATGAGCAAAACAAGATAAGCATGACATTGGTGCAAAATGCATACATACATCAAGCAAACACCTCAAAACATGGATGCAACATGATAATATGAATCTACATGCAAAATCAAGCAAGTTTCATATAGAGCACACTCAAAACGGAGCAACGGTTTCAACACATACACTCTATACAAGTTATATAACCAATCTGTCCATAACAGCAACTAGGCATATTGCAAGCATCAAAACAACATGATACAGAATCTCAACATGATAACAAAAGGCATGGGTATGAGGTACAGGTAAAGCATGACAAAACATGAACACTGAGCTATCTCCAAAAATCACTAGAACATGCTCAAAAACACATGGCAAGATTGCAAATAATAACAGTTTCAGACTTTGCAGAAATAACATCAGGTTGCAATGTTTAGAGCTATCAAACAACATGCTACAGGAACTTATCAATGCAAAAAAGGCATGGCATGAATCTACTAATTTCATAGAACAAGAGTCCCTTACTGACCATAAGCCAAAAAGGATCAGAAGATATGATGGCACCCATGTAAACATGGCAAATTATATTACAGATTCATACATGGCAGGAACAACAACAAGTAGGCATGTTGGTGAGCTTGAACCACTCACCACAGAGCAATACATGGCATGGAAAGGCAACCAACATCAAGAATACATGGCATAGAAGCTATACATGGCAAGAACAACATCATAGCATACACGGATCAACTACAACAACCTTGGCAAAATTGAATAACATGTAAACAATCTGCCAGGAAACATTTTATAGCAAAAGTAGAGCTCGATTGACTCAAGCTATGACACTCGATAATTGCAAACAAGGGCATAGATGGATAGAGCATAACCATATGTTCAAAAAATCCTTACTGAAGTATCTCAAAATAAGCATGGATCTCTCGGTAGCATCAAGTTTACATGGCATAAAAATATCAGCAAAACAGGGGCTGAAATCAGCAACATCATGAAACCTAGTTTGCATGCTTGTGCTAGTCACCACAGAGATCACAAAAATACATGGCATACACCCCTGTAAAGATGGCATGGCATAGAATAAAACACATGTAGGACTCAAGTTCATAGAGTGCACACATCAATCATGGCAAAAATGACAAAAGTGCATGTTCTGATAAGAATCTGAAACTAACATCACATAGCCCTCTTCCAACAGCATTTCGGGCATCAAGATAGGCTCAAATGAAAATGATGCAATGAGATGAAATGATGTACTCGTCGAGACGAACAATTTGACATATTATACGCACGAAACGGAGCACGGATGCAGAGTTATGATGGCATGAACATGGCATGAAAATGTGCAAATTTCGGGGACTTAGCAGAATTTCTGGGTCAACCTCTTTTGGATCTGAATCTGGGGCTCGGGGCACGCGAACCGGGGTTCACCGGAGCTGGACGTGGTGGCCGGAGAGAGGCCGGAGGAGGCCGGCGGAGTGGGATCCGGCCGGTCCCGGTCGCGGAGAGGCGGAGGAGGCGCGCCCGGCTGCGGGCGTGGGCGGCGGTGGGGCCATGGCGCTGGCTGGGAGCTCGCTGGGCGTAAAAGGGAGCCAGACGCTGGGCTGACGGGCGGAGGGGCGGAGGGGCCGAGGCTCGCGACGGCGGCGCCATGGCTTGGCGCGCCGAGTGGCGCGCGGACGGCCGGGCGGCGGGTACCGTGGCGGTGCCCGAGAAGGCGGCGGCGAGGGGCGGCGCGGCGCAGGCGGCGAGGCGGCGGGGGCGGCGCTGGAGCGGGCTCGCTGGTGCGCGGTGGGCGGCGGCGGATCGGGCTGCAGGCCCACGACGGCTCATGGCCGGGCGGCTGCGGGGAGCCGGGCGGGCGACGTGGCACGTCCGGGTTGGGCGCGGAGGCGGTGGTGCTGAGGTGGCGCGCGCTATTGGCCGAGGTGAGGTGGCGGTGGTCGTGTCCGGGGCGGACACGCCCGCGACGCTGCAGGAGCGGGCTAGGGTTAGGGGAAATGATCCGAATTTGGACGAGGAACACATATTTATAGGTAAAGGGAGCTAGGAGAGTCCAAATGAGGAGCGGTTTTCGGCCACACGATCGTGATCGAACGACCGAGAGCATGGAGGGGAGTTTGCTGGGTTTTGGACCACTTTGGAGAGGTGTTGGGCTGCAAAGAGAAGGGGGCTTTTTGCGGTTACCCGCTAACTGCTGAGTACCAAACGACCTCCAAATGGCACGAAACTTGACAAAGCGGTTCACGGTGCTATACCAAGGCCGCTTGACAAACCTTGGTCCATTCCGAGACCGTTTAACACCCGCACACGAAAAGAGGCAAAATGGGGCGCCGGGAGACATAGGAGTGCCGGATTGCAAAACGGACAACGGGAAAAATGCTCGGATGCATGAGACGAACACGTATGCAAAATGAGATGCACATGATGACATGGAAAAATGCAACACGCAAGCAAATGACATGGCAAAGACGGTGAATAACTGACGGACACCTGGCGCATCGAATCCGTGGCGTTACAAAAATCGACTGACCTATTTATTTTTAGTCGACTGTTATCTTAGATATGACCACATGTGGTGGTGTGCTGGAGGAGTACCTGCATTTCCCGTGCTCATATATTACAAAATCATACGGAGTAGAATCTAATTTTGTTTGCCATGCAATGTTGTAGAGCTATTATATGTCTCCTATCATTTATTTTTCAGCCACCGCTATCTCGCTACTTTTTAAGGCACTAGTTCTGCACACACTTCATCCATACTCTCACTATTGTGTTTTTAGGCAAGGGTATTTCAGAGTCTGCCGAAAGGGAAGCAAAAAAGAAAAGAGACAAGTCGTGCCAGCTTTCTACGCGGCTAGGCGCGACACGTTACAACGCTTTAAAGGGTGCAGTGTCAGCAGATGGAGACGGTAAACGTTGCTCTGGAGTTGATGACCTCACTCGCAATGAACCACCATCCCAGGTGCTTGCTTTAACTTCGCGGTGTCATATGTGGTTGCATGTTCCATATGGTGTCTAGCTTGTATTCGAAAGGCCGAAGTCAGTCTTTATTAAGATAAGGAAAGGTATTTTTTACATGAACCACCATCCCGTGAGCACCAGAAGACAAATAGCTAGTCAGGGCACTAGCCGAGCCAGTGACAAGCCCAGCAAAGACAGGCATCATCTGAAAGCCAACTAAAAAGCCGCAATGGTGGGGAAGCAGCCCGCCTCCCACCAGGCTCTCAGGTCCTAGATGATCATGTTCACCACTCCAGCCGGATGTCTAGCTTGTATTGCTTCCAATTTGGTTAAATTGCATCTGCTTAGCTTACATATTATACCTTTGAATATGACATGCCTTTCTGCTTTTGGTACATACTAGTACATCATGTATTAACCATGTTCTTACATCAAACTAATGTTCTTGTGTATCCCTCATCAATCACTTATGACGAGGCAGGCAGGCAAGGGACTACTCCTCATTTAAAGAATGCAGCGTCGGCCTCGACATGATTCTCAAGAAATGAAATGCTAGATGAAGATAGTGAACGTAGCTCTGTAGTTGATTACAACATTTCCCCTACACTAGCATCGCAGGTGCTTGCTCTAAGTTGGCAGCGTGATATGCGGTTGCATGTTGCATATGGTGTCTAGATTGTAATTCTTCCAATCTGGTTAAACTGCATGTGCTAGTCTGCTTAGCTTATACTCCTTTAAATGTGACATTATACCTGTTAATGTGACATGCCTTTCCTGTATTTAGTACATAGTACATCTGTCTATTAAGCATGTCCTTACATAAAACTATTGTTTTTTTGTATCCCGCATCAATCAATATGATGAGACACCTTTAGTACATGCAGTGCAATATTAGTTGCATCTTTCATATGATTTATAGCATGCGCTGCTTCTAATTTGTTGAAATTCCATTTATGATGGGACGCTTTTAACTTGGCAGAGTCATATTGGTTGCATCTTTCATGTGGTGTCTAGCTTGCATTGCTTCTTATTTGCTGGAATGGTTTCTGCTTAGTTTACACAAACAGTTGTGAACATGCCATGCCGCCCTGTTTTTCGTACATATTCCATCCTGGTATCTTGTGTTTGCCTTACATCAAAGTAGTGATTGTCAAGATCATGCATGAATGAGTTCGAAGAGAGAATTTTATTGCCTTTTCTTGTCGGTTTTACTTGACAATTCAAAATCAATAAAGCGGAAGGAAGTTAGCAAGGCAGCGGATAAAGGTGCTCCTTCCAAACGGAGGGCCTCTACAGTTTCTACTCCTCCACACCCCCAAGATGATTTCCAAGACAACACATGCATAGACACTCAACAAAGCTGTGTTTATGATGAGCACGTCTCCCCTAGTGCAGCATCACTGGTGCTCCCTCTAACTTGGCACTGTTATATGTGGTTGCATGTTATGTGTGATGTCTAGCTTGTATTGCTTCTAATTTTGTTGAATTCCATCTGCTTACTTTACACATTATACTTGAATAAGACACGTGTTCCTATTTCTAGAACATACAATATCTGTCTATCACACCATGTTCTTATGATATAGGTTACATCTCACATTCTTTTCTAGCTTGTACTACTAATTTGTTGAAATGGCACTTATGACGAGACAGTTTTAACTTGGTAGAGTGATATTCGTTGCATCTTTCATATGGTGTCTAGCTTTCATTGCTTCTAATTTGTTGAAATGCCTTCTCCTGAGTTTACACATCATAAGCTGTGAATATGCAATCCTGTGAATATGCAATGGCACTAATGACGAGAGACCTCTAACATGGTAGTGTGATGTTGTTTGCATCTTGCATATGATTTATTTCTTGTACTGCTTCACATTTGTTTAAACGCCATTTATGATGAGACACTGTTAACTTGGCAGAGCGATATTTGTAGCATCTTTCATATGGTGTCTACTTTCCATTGCATTGCTTCTAATTTGGTGAAATGTCTTCTTCTTAGTTTACACATCATAGTTCTGGTTATCTCTTCCGTCCTGTTTTTCATACATATTACATCCTCTTGTCATGTGGTTGTCTAACATCAAAGTTCAGTTCGCTCATGATCACGCATCAATTTGTTCGAAGAACTAAATTGTTATTCGTTTTCTTGTCGGCTTGACTTAACATGGCACGAGAGAAAGAGGAAGAAACACAGAATGACAGGGAATGAGAAGCGGATGAATCCTGCAGATTCTGCTGCAATCGATGGTGCAATAGAAGGTGAATGTCCAGCGGAAAATTCTACAAACACGTCATCCCATGCTACACGAGCTGCAAAAAAAGCCAAACAGGAACAAATAGCTGCCACCAAACAAGCAGAGACAGCCCTAGTTCTTGCAACACCTACCACAGTAATACCAGCTGCACGACATACTCGTGCGCCAACTCGAGCTAGCAGACGTTCCCAAGCTCCCTTGCCACCGACACTACTTCCCAAGCACTCTTGACACAAGACGAGTTGGCAATATCAGATGAACCTTGTGAGCTTCAACAGCAAGAAGGTAGTTCTTTGGAGTCAAGTTCTGATTGCATGCTTCTTTATATGTAGTCTCACAGTTTGATGTACACTAACACTTCCTATGTTCGTTGTTGGACTAGCACCTAGGCGCAAGAGGAAACAAACATCGGGATAATGCTCGATAGGTTAACTAAATCTAGAGGAGGAAGAATGGAGATCCATTTTGAGGCAGGTTTAAAAGGCCACGTGATGATACAGAGTCAGCCAAGTTAGTATCGAGGCAGCGGTTGCCGTTAGGTGTCATGTACGTATCCTCCCAACATGGATTCAAGACAGAATGACAAAGACGAAACCAGTTCAACACCTTCCTCGACCATTTATCTGTAAGTATGGTTATGTATGGAAACTAGTAATATCGTCTTGCTCTGTCCCATACTTTCTAGGTTCTTGATAATGAGACTCCATAATTTTCAACAGATGAGGTTCAAGTTGGATAGCCAAGATGATGCAACCTGACAAGCTTGCACCCATGTTTTCAAGTCTGCTCATGACAAGATGTCGGTATAACTTGAGGAAAACTCACTTTGAAGGCAAGGCTAATAAAGTGAACTTTCCCAAACATCTCCAAATGGAAAATATATCGGATGAAGACCGGAGGGCCTTGTTAAACACTTGGTCCGATCCAAGTATCGGTACATTATATATATGTGATCGATCGCATGTTGAAGTCCTATTGACGCATGTGCCACACAAATCTATCTTCTTGTAGGTGAACTGTTCAAAGAACAAGGCCAACCGCACTTAAAGTGAAATTCCAATGCATTTACGTGATCTCGTAGCTATATTGCACATCGCGAGGCTCTTGTAATTAGCTCTTTGTTTCACTCTTTTCGCTGTATCATATTATCGATCTATATTGACTTGTTCGAAATGTAGAGGAAAGCCCGCAAGGACCAAAAAGTACCTGAACCAAATGCTGTGGAAATCTTCAAGGACTGTCACACGAGCAAGAAGAAGGGCATGACTACACCAGTCAAAGCCGCTGTTGTAAGACCTTAATCCTCATGCCTTTTAACTACTACTTACTCTAACTTGTGCCTTGAACTGCATGGTTTGCAGCCAATGTCTATTACTCTTTTCAATTTTATACACAATTGTCTTAGCATATAATTGCACCTTACAAGGTTTAAAAGGGAGGAGTGATGTTCCTTTGATCTTGACCCGTAATCTAGTTCCGTGCTGGACTTGCCCACACAACGTTACAATTGCATGTTTGTCTGTTCTCAATTGTTTTGTGATATGAATGATGTCATACTATGCTTACCGTATTATAAACCTCGTCTATTTATCCTTGGCCCTCAATACAATGTGAAGAAATAGACAATACATTAGCGATGGTACATGGCCATATGTTTGGAACCTGGTTTTATTATGTACTTTGCAATAAAATACAACTAATATTTTACATGGGTTCACCAGAATAAGTTCTGTATATAGACCAAATCTATTTTGTTTGGTTTTGCTACCTCCTTAATATCTTCTGTTCTGGTACTACTAATGTAAAACCTCAACTTTTCAGCGAGCTATGGAAAAAATGATGGAACTTCCACTTTCTGAAGGTGGCGAGGAAACTATAACCGCAATGTCAGCTCTTGCTGCAGTGGGTCAGTACCTGTCCACTAACAGTGCCAAAAGCACGTTCCTGCGTAATACTGAGTTGGTTGTTAAGGCAATATCGTCCAAACTGCCCCATGATCAAGATATGCAAGCTCAAAGCAATGTTGTATCTGCGCTCCAGACACAAGTCCATTCCCTAACAGAGGCCCTTTGTGAAACAAGGAGAGACATTGCTCAATGTCGTCAAGATATGCATGGTTTTCAAACCAGACTATCAGATATTTGCTATGTTGTTCAGGAGCCTAGGGGAAATGAAGGCGAGGGTTATGGTGCTCCATCGGACAATACAACATGAAAACGTAACAGTCAGGTCAAATGAACTGAGCTTCTGGTGGTGCATTTATCTGCTAGACTGTCAAGTTTTATGCAAACCTTCCTTTTGTTCTATAGTTGTAATTTTTTTGGTGTGATACAAAATTTATTCTTAACATGCAGCCACCGGCTGAAGAAAACAGCAAGCCATTTTTGTATAATGTAGGGTGTTCCCTATATTTGCACTGGTGGCGATCTTTGATGCCGAGTGGATGTAATCTGTGCAATCGCCTTAATAGCCTAGCGTTAGTTTCGCCTTATTTATTTCCTAGTCTTCTTTTCCCTGGTTTGCTAGTGGCGCAACTACCCATGGGCCATATACGGCCGTAGGATCCATGTGTCTCCTAAGGGCCGTCAATAAATGGGCTCAGAATCGGTGGGCCTCGGCCGTCGGATAAATGGGTCTACATGGGTCAGAATCAGGCGTAATTGGTATCGGCCAAAGACGGTAACGGGCCGTTAACAGTCTGTAGGAGTGCAAAAGCTTAATTCATCACGGGCATAACGGGTCGTTAATGGGCCGAATATAGGACGGCTGGCGTAAGCGGGCCGACTCTTGCCATGGGCGAATTTGGCCCATTAGGGTAACAGCCAAGAACGGGTCGACTCTTGCCATGGGCCGAATTTGGCCCATTTGGGGAACATGCCAGTAACGGGCCGACTCTTGCCATGGGCCGAATTCGGCACATTAGGGGAACAGGCCAGTAACGGACTAGAAGTAATCGAGGGCCGAAAAGGAGCCCAAGAACGTATGGGCCGTCAATAGGCCAAAAGCTAACACGGGCTGGAAACGGCCCATGTAAATCACGGCCGTTAACGGGTACAAAGAAAATTACTGTTCATTATGGGCTAGAGTCACCGTGGGCTGTAAAGGGCGAAGATCTGAAAGGCCTCATATGGGCCGAAAGACGTCATGGGCCATACATGGGCTGAAAGTGAAATGGGCTGGTGTTATATTCGACGGCCCACATGACGTTGTTGGGCCGATTTCCTTTAGTGCCTAACGGGCAGTGAGTTAACAGACCGTAAAATGTGTTATTTGCGAAGAGATCGTTAACAGGCTTTTCATGGGCTAGCCCATTAACTTTTGACCAAGTCAAACAGGCCGGCTTTGTAAGCTAAATGGGCCAGTGGTGGGCCATGGCACGTGTCGACATATCATAGGCGCCATCTGACCCACTGACGAGCTGACACATGTTTCGTCCGGCCAATAAGAATTTTACACATGGAAATTTCCCATTGGTCGGGGCTGTTAATGGGTTATCGGATCCAAAACCCGACCCGATAGCTTAACAACGTTCCGTTATGGTGGATGCCACTTGTCGGTCACCCTTGACGAAAGCACTTCTGTGATGATAATTTTGGTAATGTCATGGAACACTTCTACGACAGCACAGGTATGACTATCTTGATTCTGTCATAAATTTGTCATGGATGTACATGCATGACAAAAAACGCGACCTACTGTGACAAACACGTATCATCACGGAAGTGTATTTTTTTGTAGTGTCCCCTCCTTTTTTGTTAGAGGGAGGAGAGTAACGCCCCCAATTCGATGCGCCATGTGTCTGCCAGTTATTTGCCGTCGTTGCCATGTCTTTTGCTTGCGTGTTGCACTTTGCCATGTCATCATATGCATTTCAGATCATGTCATCATGTGCATCGCATTTGCATACGTGTTCGTCTCATGCATCCGAGCATTTTCCCCGTTGTCCGTTTTGCAATCCGGCACTCCTATGTCTCCCGGCGCCCTCTTTTACCTCTTTTCGTGTGCGGGTGTTAAACTTTCTTGGAATGGACCGAGGTTTGTCAAGCGGCCTTGGTATAGCACCGGTAGACCGCCTGTCAAGTTTCGTGCCATTTGGAGGTCGTTTGATACTCCAACGGTTAACCGGGTAACCGCAAAGCTCCTTTCTCCTTGCAGCCTAACACCCCTTCCAAAGTGGCCCAAAGCCCAGCAAACTCCCCTCCATGCTCTCGGTCGTTCAATCACGATCGCGTGGCCGAAAACCGCACCTCATTTGGACTCTCCTAGCTCCTTCTACCTATAAATATGTGCCTCCCCCGAAATTTTCGGGTCCAAACCCTAGCAAAATCGCCCTCCGCCGCCACCGGACGCGTCCGCACCCCGCCGGACACGTCCGCCCTCGCCCCCGCGCCAATCAGATCCGCCACGTGGCCGCCCGCCGCCGCGCCGCGCCCCCGACCTTGAGCCCATCAAGGGTCTGCAGAGCTCGGTCGATCGCCGACGCGCCGCCCGCAGCCCGCAGCGCCCGCCTCGCGCCGGCCTCCCCGTGGCCGCCGCCTCCTCGCCGGCCGTCGACCCAGATCCTCGCGCGGTCGCCGCCCGGCCGTGCCCTCCCTCCGCCGCGGGGCTCGCCGCCGCCTCCGCCGCCCAGCGCCCGAAGCTCCTCCCGAGCTGGCCCGCCGCCGCCGGCACCGGCGCCGCCGGCTGCGCCGAGCTTCGCCGGCCCAGCGCCGCCGACCCTGCCCGCCGCCGGCCGGATCCGGTCCGGGGCCATCTCCCCGTGCCGCCCTCGACCTCCCCGGCCTCTTCCTCTTCGTCTCCGGCGACGAACTCCGTCGAACCTCGCCATCCGTGCCGAAGGTTGACTTTCCCCGAGCCCCCGTTTTCGTCCAAGTCTTTTTCTGTCAGTATTTTGTTGCATATTCATCATGCCATAACTTTGCACTCGTGGCTCCGTTTCGGGCGTGTAGCATACCAAATTGTTCGCCTCGACGAGTACATCATTTCATATCATTGCATCATTTGCATTTGAGCTCATCTTGATGCCCGAAATGCTGTTAGAAGAGGGCTATGTGATGTTAGTTTCTGTTTCTTAACAGAACATGCACTTTTGTCATTTTTGCCATGATTGATGTGTGCACCCTATGAACTAGAGTCCTACATGTGTTTGTAATATGCCATGCCATATTTACAGGGCTGTATGCCATGTATTTTTGTGATCTCTGTGGTGACTAGCACAAGCATGCAAACTAGGCTTCATGATGTTGCTGATTTCAGCCCCTGTTTTGCTGATATTTTTATGCCATGTAAACTTGATACTACCGAGAGATCCATGCTTATTTTGAGATACTTCAGTAAGGATGTTTTGAATATAGGGTTATGCTCTATCCATCCATGCCCTTGTTTGCAATTATGGAGTGCCATAGCTTGAGTCAATCGAGCTCTACTTTTGCTATAAAATGTTTCCTGGCAGATTGTTTACATGTTATTCAATTTTGCCAAGGTTGTTGTAGTTAATCCGTGTATGCTATGATGTTGTTCTTGCCATGTATAGCTTCTATGCCATGTCTTATTACTGTGAGTTGCCTTGCCATGCCATGTATTGCTCTGTGGTGAGTGGTTCAAGCTCACCAACATGCCTACTTACCGTTGTTCCTGCCATGTATGAATCTGTAATATAACTTGCCATGTTTACATGGGTGCCATCGTATTTTCTGTTCCCTTTTGGCTCATGGTCAGTAAGGGACTTTTGTTCCATGAAATTAGTAGATTCATGGCATGCCTTTGTTTTCCATGATAAGTTCCTGTAACATGTTGTTTGATATCTCTAAACATTGCAACTAGATGTTATTTCTGCCATGTCCTGAAATTCTGCTAAGTCTGTGAAACTGTTATTATTTGCAATCTTGCCATGTGTGTTTGAGCATGTTCTAGTGATTTCTGGAGATAGCTCAGTGCTCATGTTTTGTAATGCTTTACCTTTACATCATGACCATGTCTTTTGTTATTATGTTGAGGTCTTGTTGCATGTTGTTTTGATGCTTGCAATATGCCTACTTGCTGTCTTGGACAGATTGTTGCTATAACTTGTTTGGTGTGTATGTGTTGAACCGTTGCTCCGTTTTGAGTGTGCTCTACATGAAACTTGATTAGAATTGCATGTAGCTTCATATTATCATGTTGCATCCTTGTTTTGAGGTGTTTTCTTGATATTTGTATGCATTTTGCATCAATGCCATGCTTATCTTGTTTTGCTCATATCTTCTAGGCCGTAGATCCGAATTAAATGAACTTTATATGTAACTTGACTAGAATCTCGTGTAGATCATCGTGGTGCATCTTAACTTGATGTTTAACAACTTGAACATAAGGTTTATTCAGATCTGGACCAATTTCGAAATTTGCATATGAGGACTTACCGGAATTGTTATATGTTGTTCCCGACCTCATTTAAACTTGCCTTGATGTGTTGTTCTTGTTTGCATCATCTCTTGCCATGAGTAGCCTCATCTAGAATTGTCATGCATCATGCTTGTTGTGCATCATGTCTTGTTTATGTGTGGTGTGTTTACCTATGTTGTGTGCTTCTTCTTGTTAGTTCCCGTTTCGTTGCGATCGTGAGGATTCGTTCGTCTACGCTTGGTTCGGCTTCATCCGTTCGTCTTCTTCATGGACTCGTTCTTCTTTCTTGCAGGATTTCGGGCAAGATGACCGCTACCCTGGATCTCACTACTATCATTGCTATGCTAGTTGCTTCGTTCTATCGCTATGCTGCGTGACCTACCACTTGCTGCTCAAGCCTCCCAAATTGCCATGAACCTCTAACTCGTTGTCACCCTTCCCAGCAAACCATTGTTTGGCTATGTTACCGCTTTGCTCAGCCCCTCTTATAGCATTCTTAGTTGCAGGTGAAGATGAAGTTTGTTCCTTGTTGGAACATGGAGATGTTGTTCCTTGTTGGAACATGTTTACTTGTTGGGATATCACAATATATCTTATTTAATTAATGCATCTATATACTTGGTAAAGGGTGGAAGGCTCGGCCTTATGCCTGGTGTTTTGATCCACTCTTGCCGCCCTAGTTTCCGTCATATCGGTATTATGTTCCCGGATTTTGCGTGCCTAACGCGGTCGGGTGATTTATGGGACCCCCTTGACAGTTCGCTTTGAATAAGACTCCTCCAAAGAAGGCCCAACATTTATTTTACCATTTGCCTCACCTAGCCCTTTTTCCCTTGGGTTTCGGAGCCCAAGGGTCATCTTTATTTTAGCCCCCGGCCGGTGCTTCTCTAAGTGCTGGTTCGAACCGAAGCCGCTCATGGGCCACCACGGGAAACTCGAGGCTTGGTTTTACTCGTAGCCTGTCTCATCCGGTGTTGCCACGAGAACGAGATATGTGCAGCTCCTATCGGGATTGTCGGCGATCGGGCGGTCTTGCTGGTCTTGTTTTATTGCCGTCGAAATGTCTTGTAGCCGGATTCCGAGACTGATCGGGTCTTCCGGGAGAAGGAATATCCTTCGTTGATCGCGAGAGCTTATCATGGGCTAAGTTGGGACACCCTGCAGGTATAAACTTTCGAGAGCCGTGCCGCGGTTATGTGGCAGATGGGAATTTGTTAATATCCGGTTGTAGTAAACTTGAAGTAAACTCTTCTAAAATACACCAACCGTATGCGTAATGCGTGAGTGTCTCTTTTCGGGTTGATCGAGAGGAGAACACGGTTTCTGGGTTATGTCTGACGTAAGTAGGAGTTCAGGATCACTTCTTGATCATTACTAGTTGGCGACCATTCCTTTGTTTCTCTTCTCGCTCTCATTTGTGTATGTTAGCCACCATATCATGCTTAGCCGCTGCTGCAACCTCACCACTTTACCCCTTCCTTTCCCATTAAGCTTTGCAAGTCTTGATACCCATGGTAATGGGATTGCTGAGTCCTCGTGGCTCACAGATTACTACAACAACAGTTGCAGGTACAGGTTCATGTGATGATCTTGACGTGAGACATGATGCCTGGCCTTGGAAACTCTGGCAGAAAATTGCTCAAAACGAAAACATGAGATATTGCCGTGGTACGGTGGTCAAAATCTTCGGGAGATTATATAATGAATTTTTACTGACCAAAAGGAGTATTCCACAAGAAAAGGGAGTCTGGAGGGCACACAGGGCGGCCACAAGGCACAGGGGCGCGCCCAGGGGGGTAGGGTGTGCCCCCGTCCTCGTGCCCTCTTCGGACTACTTTTAACTTTCCTAATTTTTTAAATATTCCAAAACAAAGAAAAATTGCTATTGGAAAAGTTTTGGAGTCGGTTTACTTATCGTACTACATACCTATTCTTTTTCGGAGTCTGAAACATTCTGGTAATTGTCCCTTATGTACTCCTCCGGGGTTATGGTATTAATAATATTTGTCTCAACATTTATGGGAGTACCTGAAATATAATGTTTGATTCTTTGCCTATTTACCACCTTCGGGTTAGTTCCTTTGGCGTTGTTGATTTTGATGGCACGGGCAGTAAACCTCCTCGATAATGTAAGGACCTTCCCATTTAGAGAGAAGCTTTCCTGCAAAAAATCTTAAACAAGAATTGTATAGCAAGACATGGTCACCTACATTAAATTCACACTTTTGTAATCTTTTATCATGCCATCTTTTAACTTTTTATTTAAACAACTTGGCATTCTCATAGGCATGGGTTCTCCATTCATCAAGTGAGCTAATGTCAAATAACCTCTTTGTCGGTGTCAAAACTGGCGGATCTCGGGTAGGAGGTCCCGAACTGTGCGTCTAGGCGGATGGTAACAGGAGACAAGGGACACGATGTTTTTACCCAGGTTCGGGCCCTCTCGATGGAGGTAAAACCCTACTCCTGCTTGATTAATATTGATGATATGGGTAGTACAAGAGTAGATCTACCACGAGATCAGAGAGGCTAAACCCTAGAAGCTAGCCTATGGTATGATTGTTGTTCGTCCTACGGTCTAAAACCCTCCGGTTTATATAGGCACCGAATAGGGTTAGGGTTACACAGAGTCGGTTACAATGGTAGGAGATCTACATATCCATATCGCCAAGCTTGCCTTCCACGCCAAGGAAAGTCCCATCCGGACACGGGACGAAGTCTTCAATCTTGTATCTTCATAGTCCAGGAGTCCGGCCAAAGGTCATAGTCCGGCTATCCGGACACCCCCTAATCCAGGACTCCCTCAGTAGCCCCCGAACCAGGCTTCAATGACAACGAGTCCGACGCGTAGATTGTCTTCGGCATTGCAAGGAGGGTTCTTCTCCAAATCCTGTGTACCTGTTTGAATAGTGTCCGGCTTCTCATGAATATCGCGCTCCTTGGCTTCCACGCCCAATAATGGACATCTTCCACGTGTTGAACGAATGCGAAAAGCCAGGGTATTTTTACATTTACCCCCTAGCTGCGCAAATGAGCTGTCTATATAAGAGACGAGGATCTAGATCCGAATCACACCATCTTCCCTTTGCGAAGCTTTCATCGGGCGCATCCGATGTAAATCCATTCCATCATGGGCCGATCGACGCGGCTCCTCCTCTCGCCCTCCCAGTCCTCAGCCTGGAGATTGGGAGATATGCTCCGTCCCGCACAGCGAGCTAGTGTCGCTCCAAACCAAGGGATTTTGTCGGTGTCAAAATCGGCGGATCTCGGGTAGGGGGTCCCGAACTGTGCGTCTAGGCGGATGGTAACAGGAGACATGGGACACGAAGTTTTTACCCAGGTTCGGGCCCTCTCGATGGAGGTAATACCCTACTCCTGCTTGATTAATATTGATGATATGGGTAGTACAAGAGTAGATCTACCACGAGATCAAGGAGGCTAAACCCTAGAAGCTCGTCTATGGTATGATTGTTGTTCGTCCTACGGACTAAAACCCTCCGGTTTATATAGACACGGATAGGTTAGGGTTACACAGAGTCGGTTACAATGGTAGGAGATCTACATATCCGTATTGCCAAGCTTGCCTTCCACACCAAGGAAAGTCCCATCCGGACACGGGACGAAGTCTTCAATCTTGTATCTTCATAGTCTTGGAGTCCGCCGTGATGATAGTTCGCTATCCGGACACCCCTAGTCCAGACTCCTCGGTAGCCCCTGAACCAGGCTTCAATGACGACGAGTCCGCGCATATTGTCTTCGGCATTGCAAGGCGGGTTCCTCCTCTGAATACTTCATAGAAGGTTTTGAACACAAGGATAGTGTCCGGCTCTGCAAAACAAGTTCCACATGCCACCGTAGAGAGAATAACTTTTGCACAGATCTGCTGACGTATTCCGCGGCGTGACATCACACCGTGGCCAGGTCTTTTTTTGAATTGTTTTTACTGTTCCACCTCGGCGCGTTTAGCGAGGCGGTTTCCTTGGCATGTCTTATCAAAGCATAGATCGTGCCCCCTTATTCCGGGATTCCCATCAATACGGATGTGGGTAACCCAACCGTGCCCATTGGCACGCCTCCTCTATCAAAGGCGAGTCCTAGTCGACCACGGGGTGGGCTCTTGGTATTCAACCTCTTTATAATGAGACCAAGGCCCTCTTCTTTTTACCCCCTCCATCGAGTTCGCCTCGCGCTTCGAGTTCTAGCACCCAAAGCTTCAGATTTAGGCGCTTTGTACCTTCGACGATGTCCGGCTCCGGCCAGCACGGCTGATGGATGTCTTCCTCCGTCACAGAAGAAGATGTGCTAAAGCTGCGAGATGCCAGGTATCTAACCGGCGAGATTTCGCATAGGCTGCCTACTCCAGGGCAGGTCATTTCCACTCCTGAGCCCGGCGAGAACGTGGTGTTCGTGTCTCACTTGCTTCGGGGTTTAGGCTTCCCCGACGGATCCCTTTGTGCGGGGGCTCATGTTTTATTATGGGCTGGATTTCCATGACTTGAATCCGGAGTCCATCCTCCATATCTCATCATTCATTGTCGTATGTGAGGCCTTCCTCCACATTACCCCTCACTTTGGATTGTGGCTCAAGACCTTCAAGGTGGAGCCAAAGATGATCGGGGTGCAACAAGCAGAGTGCAGAGGGGCGGTCATAAGCAAATGTGCTGATGCTCCGTGGCCCGAGGGCTCTTTTCATGGGGAGCTTGGTTTGTGGCAACGGGAGTGATTTTATATCACCGCTTCATGAGGGCACCAAATGGGTGGCGCCCCGCCTTCCGCTCAGTCCACCACAGCGGCTGGCGTCATGGGTCAACAAGGGGCTCGACTGGGGCCGTCCAAGGACGTTCCCTTGCTGCAGGGCCGTATTCGAGACCTCCAAGAAAGAGAGATAAATCTGGTTGCAGTAGCGCAGGTTATGTTGATCCGACGCCTTCTGCCCTGCAAACGTCACCCCCTCCTCCTATGGGAATTTAATCCGGAGGGACCACGAGCTCTCCAAAGTTTTATGGGCACGACGCCCGTGGAGATGTATAAACTATTCTTCAGATCACAAGAGAAGTGTCCGGACCTGACTGAGGACACAGGACTAAGCTGCAATCGCCCAGACACTCAAGTAAGTAGTCCTGTAACCGGACAAGCTGTTCATTCGTTTATCACATATATATGCCCTTTAAAGGAGCCGTTTCTTGAACAGGAGTGGATAGCCAAGGCAAAGTTAATAAGGTGTCGGCTCCCTCCCGGAGACCACGCGGATCCCATCTTGACCAAGATGTTGAAGGCCGCGCCTTTTGAAGAAGGCGAAGGGGGAGCGGGAAGCAACTGCTTCTATGAAGGAGGCTATCAAGGAAGGAGGGATTAAAAGTCCCATCTTCGAGGAGAGAAGAGGACCGCCGGAGGATCCGGAGGTCAAGGCCTCAAAGAGGGGAAGGAATCTTCGTCGGAGAGTCCCGTGGGAAGTAACCCAGCCGCACTATTTCCCCAAGGGATCAGCCCTCCAATGAGCCGTAAGTAAAAAGAAGGGTCTTGTAAATAAGGAACATCCCTGTATTTATTTCTAAAGATAACCGAAATTATACCTTGTAGTTCGGATCTTAGCCCTTCTCGTGAGCTCGTCTTGGGGATCTTATTCGGAGATGATGGAGAGCTAAACGCCTCCACCTGCCGCACCCTCGTGCGAGGCGGACAACCCCGAGGTGTCGCCGCAGAGGGTTTCCCAAGTCCGCGGGCCGGAAGGTCAGCGCCAACTCGCAAGGCGGTCGGAGGAGCTGAAGGATCTGCTCGGGTGGCGGTTATCTCGTAAGATCACCGTGCTCTAATGGGTACGGTGATTGAAAGGATTGCATCCGCGGAGAGCGGATTACATGAAGCCGTCGAAGCTTCTCGACGGGTTCGAGGTACGCAAAATGATGTACCTTCGGCAGTTATGCATATAGAATGCGCCTTTATAGATAGTAGCCCACGAGACTCGGTATGTTGTCAAAATTGACAGCGCGTCGAGGGTCAAAATCTCGATTATAACATATCGCCGCTCCTAAACAGGTGGCGGGGCGTCCGGTGGCCAGCCGGACTGATGAGTATGCCGAACTAAAGCGGCAACTTGACGAGGCGGATGCAAACATCGCGCTGGTAAATAAACGGTTTGACGAGTCACAAGGTATGCGACTTCTACTTCTACGCGGACACCTGGTAAGGGAGCTTGACGCCCATGTCTTACTACTTGTATGCTTAACGCAGATGGTGCCGCTTGTTGTGGAGGAGCTTGGGCGGAACTCGCCGAGCGAAAAGCAAGCAGAAATAGTAATGCGGCGCTTTAAAAGGCGGTCAAGAGCTAAAAAGCGAACGGGCTGCTCATCGCCAAAAAAGAGGAAATGGCCGATATGGCCAGAAAGTTGAAGAAAATTACCGACCGCTGCGAGGTTCTTGAAAAAGAACATCAAGTGGAGCAAGAGGGCCTGAAAAAGGCCACCGCCGAATCCAAGGATGCCGTTCCGCTTTGAGAGCTGCCAAGGAGGAGCTGAGTCAGGCCGGGCTATTACGGCTGGAAAACCGTTTTCGCTGCGGAGGAAATATACGGATCCAAAGTATGCTTCAGTTGGACAAGTTGTGGAGTTCGGAGGATGCTTATTTGGACTTAGCGGCGAGCGCTGCGGACGCGATTGAGCACTTCCGGGGCCAGAAGGGGCACAGAAGGGAAGAGCTATATTGGTCGCAATTCCATAGTCCGGAGCATCCTCTTCCATTGACCGATTGGTTGGCCGAATGGGCCGAGCTGAATCGATTAACCAGATTTGCCATGAAGCATGTCATGACTCATTTGTGGCTGGGCGGACCCCAGCCAAGAGTTATTTTGGTTTAATGCAGCAGTTCCTTGGTGCGGTACCGCGTATCGACGCAATGAAGCGGTCGGCGTGTGTTGAGGGAGCGCGGATGGCTCTGGCCCATGTCAAGACATACTGGGCAGAGATGAAGGCCACCAACGTTGCATCCCAAGATTCGGACGAAGTTTAGTACCGCCGAGCACTACTTTGAAGAAAGTCTGCAGGCGCTTCGTTTAATAGAGACGCAGTGCTCGAAGGATATTATGTTTAAATGACATGTATGATTTGTGAAAACAATGTTTCAATATAATATAAGAGCTTTTTATACTTATGCGTTCAAGTAGTAAACTACTCCTGGCGGCCGTTTATGTATATGTATATATAACTGAAAGATGGCAGTCCTTGGCTTCAGCCCTCACGCACATAGTGCGGGGTGTTTGCAAAGAAAGCGCTATTTCACACTTAATCCAACGTCTTGGTCCTGTTAAGGAGGTGGTAGCGTAGCAAACTAGGCAACCGGACTATAATGCTTTATCACTTTCACTTAGCCATAGGAGTTCGAGGGTGGGGCTACTATATAGCCCTCAGGGCACCGCACTCTCCCGAATTCGAGTGCGTATGTGCTGACCGAAAACCGTCCTTCGTTAATGCGGAGGAATTCTAAACATTCGATGAGTCATCGAGTGGTTGACCGGTCTCTCGCTATATCATGACAGTCAGTTTTCAGCTTTCTCTACTGAGGTGCTCGCCCGGCCGAACCGGGGCACAATCACAGTAGTTCTCCTGGTGCCGTTTTAGCCGATAAAACGGAACGTAAGGCAGCAAAACACAGGAGACGGGCAAACCCAACATTTGACCAAAGACATGATTCGGAGCTGATGCATATAAGGCCTAACTCGAGACGCCGAATACTCCCTAAGGTATTCGGTCTTTATAAAAACGGGCAGAATAATGCCCTAAGCCCCTAGTGTCCAGGTACGCTCAAAAATTCTGGTGCGGCCAATGCCAAAACGCCAGCCTCCTCCTCGGTTATAGTAAGAACCGGGGGATGTATATCAACAAGAGACAGTAAAAAAGGTTTACGTAGGGCCTTAATCTGAAAAGAATCCTTGCAACGGGTCCCTACTGCCCGTCTGCGCCTGTGTCTCTGTTGTGCCGTATCCTGGACGGGTGTAGCACGTTGTTCATCTGTAAAAGAGAGGAACTTAAGTTAAAAGAAAAAGGATCGTGCAAAATACGTACTTTATATTAAATAAACAGAGTACGATTCGAAGAAGTGAATAAAATTGAGCTTGATTGTCTCTTGTTGTACATGCATGCAGCCCCTTGTATGGGGGTATGCCGCTAGTAGGCGCCGGACTCGTCTAGCCGTGTCCGGGGTTTGAATGACCTATTCAGGTACTTTGACTAGCGGAGCCGGATAGGTGTGGGGCTGTCAAAGCAGTCTCACGTTCTTCCGTGCTCGAGTAACACTTAATACTTCCTTTTAATGAGATGATGCCGCGTGGACCGGGCATTTTAAGTGTTAGAGATGCATAATGCGGTATTGCGTTAAAGCGGGCGAAAGCTTCGCGTCCCAATAGTGCTTGATGGCTACTTTTAAATGGGGCGACATGGAAGACTAACTTTTCGCGACGGAAGTTGTCGGATGAACCGAACACAACTTCTAGCAGTAGGGAGCCCGTACAATGGGCATATGGGCCTGTCATTACCCCTTTAAAGGAGGTGTTGCTATGGCGAATTTGGTTTGGATCTATCCCCATCCTGCGGATTGTATCCTGATATATCAGGTTTATGTCACTGCCGCTATCCATGAGGACCTGTGTAAATTGGAATCGGTCGATTATAGGATCCAATATCAAGGCAGTCCATCCTGCGTTCCGGATACCTTCGGAGTAGTCCTGATGGTCGAAGGTGATTGGTTTTGACAACTAGTGTTGGTACTCCGCTAGAGGCGGTATGTGCGGTAGCGCATCTTAATGGGCACCGCTCTGTTTTTCCTTTTATCACGTGAAGTGAGTTTCTTGTTTTAACTTCTTGTGGGAAATTCTTTTGTTTTCGGGGCTCGCTTGTGGTGCTCGTCATCATCTTCACTTGGTGTGTCGAGCCCTTGTGTTCGGCGTTGAGTCTGCGGACTGTTTGAAGACCCAACAATTTATGTGGGTATGGTTTGCAGCCTCCGGAGTCTTTGTGGATTTGACATATCTTGTCCAACATTTTGTTGAAGTTGGATAGCTCATCGCCATTGTCCTTAAGGGGCAGTTTTTTGTTGTTCTGCCGTGAGCTTTTGAATCCGGCGTTGACTGTCGCGCTCTTTGGACCGTTCCCTTTAGTCCGTCGCTGGTCCTTGTTGCGCCGTGGTTTCCCGTTTCCATCCCTGACTTCGGATGTACTTGGGTCGCTGGTGCTGCATCTTGCTAGCCAGCTGTCCTCTCCCGCGCAAAAGCGGGTCATGAGGCTTGTTAATGCGGCCGTTGTTCTTGGCTTTTCTTGGCCGAGGTGTCTGGCGAGCCATTCGTCTCGGACGTTGTGTTTGAAGGCTGCTAAGGCTTCGGCGTCCGGACAATCGACTATTTGGTTCTTTTTAGTAAGGAACCTGTTCCAGAATTTCGGGCTGACTCTCGGGCTGTTGAGTTATGTGACTTAGGTAAATGCGCATTCGGAGGGCGGACATAGGTCCCTCAAAATTTGCCCAAACGCATCCTCGAGCTCTTCCCACTTCCAATGGTATTTTCGGGAGGCTTTTAAGCCAATGCCGAGCTGGCCCTTTGAGTTTTAGGGTAAGTATTTTATGGCGTGGAGATCATCTCCTCTAGCCATGTGTATGTGGAGGATGTAATCCTCAATCCAGACTCCAGGGTCTGTTGTTCCGTCGTATGCCTCTATGTTTACGAGTTTGAATCTCGCTGGAAATTCATGATCCAGCACCTCATCGGTGAAACATAGGGGATGTGCGGCGCCCCTATATTTGGGTGTGCCGTGATGTTCGAATTTTTGGCGTGTTGCATTGCACTGAAGAGCTTGCTTTCTTGGCCCATAAATGGACCTAACTGGGCCATCCTTTTGATGTGAATCCTTATGCAGATCGCATACTAGCTTGTGTGCAGCGCCATTTGCCGCTCTCTTTTTGTCGTGGGGTCATCCATCCGACCGGGTGGCCTTCTTATTTTTTGATTGTGGGGGCTCTAAGGCCTCCTCCTCAAATTCGGGCAGTAGCTTTCTTTTTGGGTAGCTCTTTGTTCGACGACTGTCGCCATATTTTTCTGCGGTGTTGAATACTTTGCTCCATCTGATTCTGAGTGCATCTTCCACTGTTTTGAGCTTCGCTTCTGCTTTTTCAGGCTACGCGAAGTGGCGACGAGCCTTTTCTGGAGGTTATTTTGCTCCTGCATTTTGTCCAGCGTGAGATCGTCCGGACTGTTGTCTTCGCCGGGGACGGGTTGTTTATCCAAGTTGTCTTGTTCGGACGATTGCTCGATAGCATGTTCATCGTCCACCGGTTCGCCCTGCTCTATGGCTGGGTCTCTCGCTGAGGCGGGACTTGGTTCGGCGCTTACGTTGCCGTTTGACTGCGCCGAGGATTTATCCTTCATAGCGTCCCGTTGTTCCTCGTCTTCATTTCCTTTAGGTGTATCCACCATGTATACATCATGGGATGAGGTGGTTGTCCAGCATCCTATAGGCGCTGGTTCATGGTTGTCTCCTACATCGTCGTCCATACCGTCGATGTCTTCGGAGTCGAAATCGAGCACGTCGTGTAAACTTTCGACAGTGGCTACGAAGTGGGTGGTGGGTGGGCGTTGAATTTCTTCGTCGTCCGCATCCCAACCTTCATGACCGTAGTCCGGCCACGGATAAAGAGAGAGACTTTAGTGAATTCAGGATGTCGCCAAAGGGCGAGTGCTGAAAGATGTCCGCGGCAGCGAACTCCATGACCGGCGCTCGATCGGATTCGATTGGCAGGGGCGCGGGGGGTTCAGAGTCCGGAGAGGAGTCCGGCACCTGGGAGTCAATGTCTTCGCAAGGGATAGGGATGGAGTTCGGCTCAATCGCCATAGAGATCGTAGCCCGCGAGGCGGTGTCCGACCACTCGTCCTCGATCGGGGAATCCGGCTCCGGATTAAGGGTTGGAGCGGACGCTGGTGCGGCCTCTAGGGCACTGTTCGGCTGCAGAGCTAGATCATGCCCATCGAGACAGTGCGGCACGCTTGGCTGCGGCTCGAATCCGTCGAAGATCAAGTCTCCGCGGATATCGGCCGTATAGTTCAAACTTCAAATCTGACTCGATGGCTGGGGCGTAGCTTCGATCTGCTCCGGATGGCTGCTTAATTGGCCCAGAAAGCGAAGCCGCCGAATCTGAAGATCTGCACGGGAGAAAAGTCTCACCTGGACGCGTCGTTGTTGATGATCGAAGGAGCCATCGGGCCTATTGGTGACGATACAGAGGAATTCTCAATGAAAGCACCAATGTCGGTGTCAAAACCGCGGATCTCGGTAGGGGGTCCCGAATGTGCGTCTAGGCGGATGGTAACAGGAGACAAGGGACACGATGTTTTACCAGGTTCGGGCCCTCTCGATGGAGGTAATACCCTACTCCTGCTTGATTAATATTGATGATATGGGTAGTACAAGAGTAGATCTACCACGAGATCAAGGAGGCTAAACCCTAGAAGCTAGCCTATGGTATGATTGTTGTTCGTCCCCACGGACTAAAACCCTCCGGTTTATATAGACACCGGATAGATTAGGTTTACAGAGTCGGTTACAATGGTAGGAGATCTACATATCCAGTATCACCAAGCTTGCCTTCCACGCCAAGGAAAGTCCCATCCGGACACGGGACGAAGTCTTCAATCTTGTATCTTCATAGTCTTGTAGTCCGGCCGTGATGATAGTTCGGCTATCCGGACACCCCCTAGTCCAGGACTCCCTCAGATTTCTTCCCCCGACCTTCATGGTTCCGGTTCGAGCCGGGCTCGCCAACTATAAGGGCGGAAAACAAGCGGAGAGCGTCCCCAGTCCCTCCCAAGGAGAGCGGGTATGCCTTGTCCCTTATTTGATAAGAGGTTCGGATTTCCAATTCATCCGTTTCTCCGGGGCTCGGAGTTCTATGGCCTCCAGTTGCACAACCTTACGCCTGCCTCCATTACGCATATTGCGGGCTTCATTGGCCCTTTGCGAGCTATTTTTGGGCATCGAGGCTCATTTTCGCTGTGGAAGAGGTTGTTACGCCTCGCACCCGTTCTCGGAGGGGTCGATATATCAAGTGGCGGAGCGAACTATGGCGCATCACCGGGACCGGATATCTATCCGGAACCCCGAAGAAGGCGTCCGAAGACTGGCCTTCGGAATGGTTTTATATAGAAGATGTCCCCCTGCCAGACCCTGTTCGGATCGGCCTCCCGGAGTTCAGTAATGCTCCTTTGAAGAAACGCCTAAGTTGGCGTCCACGGAGCCCCCAGAGGGAAATTGACAGGGACGTCCTTTACCTGATGAGCCGAATAAGGTTGTTGGCTCATTCCGGACTGACCATGATCGGGGTCATGGCCACATGCATTATGCGGGGGGTGCAGCCGCTCCAGTATAGAGGCCACCCCATGTGGGATTTCAATGGGGAGGATGATGCCACCCGTCATGGCCGTAAGGGGCCGGGATCGGTCGCCGATCTGATGAAGATCTTGTCCGCATTGTACAAGGGAGAAGAGGAGGAATTTCTTCGCGTCAACCCTCAGGACGGATTTTATATGAACAATCCTCCAAGCTGGGTAGCGGACATTTTGCCCATCGATCCATATTCCCATAGTCAAGTATCTCATTTTGTGATTTCGACAGAACTGCGCGCCAGCCGTAAGGATATAAACAGCCTGCCTCCACAACCCGAAGATCCGTAAGCGGTTCCTCGATCCGCCTCCCAAGAGGATCTGGACATATTGGTGGAGCTGATTGATGGGGTATTTCACCAATCGAGCATTGATAATGCCCTAGTTGCCATTACGCCGATTACCCAGAATACTTCCAACCTCGCAGTAATCGAGACCGAAGCCCCAATACTTTGAGAATGATTCATCCGTGCTTATTTTTTATCATCATTATACCAACGGTGTTTTGCGAAGTGTCGGTGTCAAACCGCGGATCTCGGTAGGGGTCCCGAAGCTGTGCGTCTAGGCGGATGGTAACAGGAGACAAGGGACACGATGTTTTACCCAGGTTGGGCCCTCTTGATGGAGGTAAACCCAACTTCCTGCTTGATTGATATTGATATTGTGGATGTTTACAAGAGTGGATCTACCACGAGATCAAGGAGGCTTAACCTAGAAGCTAGCCTATGGTATGATTGTAAGGGTTGTTGTTGTGTCCTACGGACTAGAGCCATCCGGTTTATATAGACATCGAGAGGGCTAGGGTTACATAGAGTCGGTTACAATGGTAGGAGATCTACATATCCAGATCGCCAAGCTTGCCTTCCACGCCAAGGAAAGTCCCATCCGGACACGGGGCGAAGTCTTCAATCTTGTATCTTCATAGTCTTGGAGTCCGGTCGATGATGATAGTCCGGCCAATGATAGTTCGGCTGATGATGGTAGTCCGGCTATCCGGACACCCCCTAATCCAGGACTCCCTTAGGGAGCCCTTGAGGCAGAAGGCCGAGCCTGCGGCGGCTAGCCAACGAGGGGCAGCGCGGCCCAGCAGGCTAAAAAGAAGTGCGGTCCGGATCGAAACGCCGGTGCAACGGTATGGCGTGTCACCTTATTCCCAGGTTTTATTCTGGAAGGCATACTAACGCTCGTGCTCTCTTCAGGAAAAAGAGCGCTCGCCGGACTACATCCGGAGAGGTTGCCCATCGAGCCTCCGCCAGCCAGGCTTCAAAGCCAGGCCCAGAAGCGGAGGCGAACACGAGGCGTGCGTCGGACACTCCTCCGACAGAGGATGCCGATAGATTGTCCTCCACCAACTCCGAGGTGGAGAGTGCCATGAATCACAGGCGCCACCAGACAATTCTTCGTGACACATGTTTCTCCCAAGAGGCGTTGAACGCCTTCAATTTGGGAGATGCGCACCTTCGTGCCGCTCAAGATGGTCTAGCCAGAGCCACGGAGCAGTATGTAAAAGACATACGAGTGAGGAAATTTAACAATTATATATGCTAGTAGCCCCCGAGACTTGAAATAGTTAGAATAACTGATTTAAGGATCATTTGTTGTGCAGGATCTTACAGAAAAGAATACCCAACTGTCCCAGGAGCTTGAAGAGTGCAAAGCCCAACTTGAGGCCGCACAAGCCGCGACAGGGGAAGCCAAAGAGACCCCCTCTGGTAACATATGCTTTTAAAAGATAAGTATGTTGTGAAGTGCGGCGTGTATATAGATCTGATAATAACATTGTAGATGGCGCCGGGGTAGATCCGGACAAGCAACAGATCTTGCGCCGGTTAAAGGCCGGCGAGAACGTGCTTACGAGGGTGAGGCAGGAGAAAAATAATCTCCAAGATGCCAACACCCAGCTAGGTGAGGAACTAAAAGATGTTCGTGCCCAGCTGCATGACTCCGTTAAGGAGAATCGGCGGCTTCGACGCGGCATTTTTAGTAAGTGCTTAAACGGACTTTGAAAAATGAGTTTGGCGAGGAAGTCGACTAACAGAGTTATGTCTCAGAGGTATGCTCACAGCCGCCCCTGCAGAGAGAAATGCCCGGTTCCACGGGTGACCTTCTTCGAGCTCTTACAACTGCACAAACGAAGTTGGCGGTGATGAAAGGTGTCGCCCAGGCCTTGTGGCCATCTGTCTCCCTGCCCAAAGGCCTTGGGGAGCTTGCGAGAGGCTCCGGGAGCGGAGCGCGCCCGATTATGGAAGATATCGGCCTGCCGTCAAGGCGCCAGAGGAGGCCTGGGCCATGGTGAAGACGTGGTACGAAGGTTGACCCAAACCACATGGCCGAGGTCGGACTGTGGGGCGAGATGGGAAGGAGATCCTGTGAGCTTAGTGTACAGCCGGTAGAATTGGCGCAAAGTATTCCTAGCAGGATCTGTAAACTAGACAACTGTTAGATGGCATTGAAGAGGAATACAATCAGTAAAATTGACTATGTAATTTAGGGTGACATGTAAAATGCCTTCTAGTCGGATTGTAGATCGCTTGTCATAGCGGACCTTTTCGCTTCAACCTCGGGACCCAATAGTCCGAGTGTGTCCGAATACCCTCGCGGTTATATAAAAACCGGGGCATGCGTGGAGACCAGCGTAGGGGTCATTAGTGCTTTATCGGACAAGTGCCCAACTAGTTATGTTATATTACATGGTTAGTAAGAAACATCTTCCAGGAGAATAGTTCGTTAGGGGTTCCTTTCCTCAGGAGGCATGCCCTAAAGTGCATGTCCGGACAGCAAAAAAGCAGTAAAAACATCCGGGGCAGATAAATAAATAGGTAAGAAATCTTCTTTAGTTCACCGACCGAATATTCTCTTAAGAACGCTAGCTTTCAGCTTCACCCGGTCGAGGTACACATCCGGCTGACCCGCAGTAATAATCGCAGAGGTGCTCCCTTTACCACCTAGCCGAACAATCGGGAACGAGGGGTAAGCACAGAGACAGCAACCCAGCTTGGCCAAAACTTAAGTCATATTGATGCATATAATGGTGAATAAAAGGGACATGTGGAAGTGTGACATCTATTGGGCATGAAGCCCTTATAATTAAGCTTCGTGAAAGAAGCCCCGTGTACAATGAGCGGATAGCGCGTCAAGTGTGTGCGAACAATGCGCTAACGAGCCTTCAAAGGCTGGAAAGAAAAAGGAGGGAGAAGGAGAAAAATAGAAGATAGCTAAAATGTAAAATATGGACAGAAGAAGGAGATGAACTCAGAATCCGGCGCTAGGCATAGAATCTTCGGAGACGGGCTGCGTTCCATGGGTTCGGCTCGAGTCGGTTATCCAATGCATCTCGCAGACGGTACGCTCCACCGGTCATGACTTGGTCGATGATAAATGGACCTTCCCATTTGGGCTTTAGTTTGTCCTTTTTCTTGTCCGGCAGGCGTAGAACTAGCTCGCCAACATTGTAAGTTTTGGCCCGTACTTCTCTGCTTTGATATCTTCGAGCCTGCTGTTGATAGAATGCGGAACGAGCTTTTGCTACGTCACGCTCCTCCTGGCGTCCAAACTGTCCTGCCGATCGAGCTCGGCTTCTCTTTCTTCGTACATGCGCACGTGAGGTGAGTCATGAATTATGTCGCAGGGCAGAACTGCCTCTGCGCTGTATACCATAAAGAATGGTGTGAATCCGGTCATGCGATTCGGAGTGGTCCACAGCCCCCAGAGTACGGAGTCGAGCTCCTCTACCCAGTGCGTGTTAGATTCCTTGAGGGACCGCACTAATCTGGGTTTGATGCCGCTCATAATTAGACCATTTGCTCGCTCAACTTGACCGTTAGTTTGAGGGTGATAGACTGAAGCGTAGTCGAGCTTAATGCCCATGTTTTTGCACCAGAGTTTTACCTCGTCGGCGTAAAGTTCGTGCCGTTATCAGTGATAATGCTGTGGGGGACACCGTAACGGTGTACGACCCCTGATATGAAGTCTATCACCGGTCCGGATTCAGCTGTCTTGACAGGCTTGGCCTCTATCCATTTGGTGAATTTATCCACCATGACCAGTAGGTATTATTGCTTGTGGGTTCCCCCTTTAAGGGGTCCGACCATGTCAAGCCCCCAGACCGCGAAGGGCCAGGTGATGGGTATAGTTTTGAGGGCGGTGGGTGGCATGTGGCTTTGGTTGGCAAAGAGCTGGCATCCGACGCATCATTGGACTAAGTCCTGAGCATCTGCCCGGGCCGTCAGCCAATAAAATCCTGTACGCAAAGGCCTTGCCTACAAGGGCCCGGGCTGTGGCATGGTGCCCGCCGAGTCCGGCATGAATTTCAGCCAGAAGATTCCGCCCTTCCCCTTCGGAGATACACCTTTGAAGGACTCCGATTGTGCTTTTCTTATAAAGCTCTCCCTCATGGACTTTATAGGCTTTAGATCGCCCACTATGCAGCGGGCCTTGTTTTGGTCCTCGGGAAGTTCCTGCCTGGTTAGGTAGGCTAGGAATGGTTTGGTCCACGGGGCAATGACTGCCATTACTACGTGGGCTGAGGGTGTTATTTCGTTGGCAGAACCACCAACTGTGTCAGAATGTTCGGTGTGGGGCGGTGCGGTTGGGTCCGGGTTGTTATTTCCGGACTCTCCCTCCCATAATACGGATGGCTTGAACAGCCTCTCTAGGAAGATGTTGGGGGGAACAGCATCGCTTTATGCTGATGCGTGCCAACACGCGTCATTGCTGGTTGTTATCCCGGGCTATATGGTGAAATTCGAGCCCCTCAAACCGAGCTGACATTTTTAGTACGACATTGCGATAGGCTGCCATTTTCAGATCCTTGGCATCAAAGTCTCCATTTATTTGGGATATCGCGAGGTTCGAATCCCTGCGCACCTCTAGGCGTTGAATGCCCATGGAGACTGCCATCCAGAGACCATGTAGAAGGGCCTCGTATTCGGCTGCGTTGTTGGAGTCCGTATACATTATCTCGAGTACGATTGAACTGTATCTCCGGTTGGGGACGTCGAATGACGCTTGACTCGTGCCAGCCAACATTTTGGAGCCGTCGAAGTGCATTATCTAGTTGGAATATGCGCCGTACTCTTTAGGGAGTTCGGCTTCGGTCCATTCGGCGACGAAGTCGGCCAAAACTTACGACTTAATAGCCCTCCGTGGCTTATAGGTTATGTCGAACGGGAGGAGCTCAATGGCCCATTTGGCAATCCGGCCCGTCGTGTCGCGGTTGTTTATAATGTCGTTAAGGGGTACTCCGGAGGCTACTGTTATTGAACACTCTTGAAAGTAGTGTCATAGCTTCCGGGATGCCATAAACACCGCGTACGCTATCTTTTGATAATGCGGGTACCGTGACTTGCATGGAGTTAGGACAGTGGACACGTACTAAACTGGTTTTTGAAGGGGGAACTTGTGTTCATCCGTTTCTCGTTCGACAATGAGCACCGCGCTTACAACTTGATGAGTTGTCGCGATGTATAATAGCATTGGTTCTCCCATGTTGGGCGCGGCCAGGACCGGGTTTGTTGCCAATATGGCTTTTATTTCTTTGAGTCCGATCATATGCATCCGTCCACTCAAGTGTTGATGCGTCGGAGGAGGAGATAAAGGGGTAATGCCTTTTCTCCCAAACGGGAGATAAAGCGGCTTAGAGCCGCCACGCATCCAGTCATTTTTTGTATTTGTTTGAGGTCTTTTGGGATATCCAATTGTGACAGACCTCAGATCTTGGCTGGGTTTGCTTCAATTCCTCTACCGGATACGATGAAGCCCAAGAGCTTTCCGGCTGGTACGCCGAAAACACATTTTTCCGAGTTGAGCTTGATGTCATATGTTTGGAGATATCGAATGTGAGCCTCAAGTCGTCTACTAGAGTTTCGACATGCTTGCTTTTGACGACCACATCGTCTACGTATGCCTCCACTGTTTTGCCGATCCGGTTTGCCAGACATGTCTGAATCATGCGCTGATATGTTGCACCGGCGTTTTTGAGCCCGAAGGGCATTGTGTTGAAGCAGAATGGGCCGTATGGAGTGATGAATGCCGATGCGGCTTGGTCAGGCTCTGCCATCTTAATTTGGTGGTAGCCGGAGTATGCGTCGAGGAAACACAATGAATCGTGTCCTACGGTAGCGTCGATGATTTGATCAATGCGGGGGAGGGGGAAGGGTGTTGGAAATATGCCCTAGAGGCAATAATAAATTAGTTATTATTATATTTCCTTGTTCACGATAATCGTTTATTATCCATGCTATAATTGTATTGATAGGAAACTCATATACATGTGTGGATACATAGACAACACCATGTCCCTAGTAAGCCTCTAGTTGACTAGCTCGTTGATCAATAGATGGTTACGGTTTCCTGACCATGGACATTGGATGTCAATGATAACGGGATCACATCATTAGGAGAATGATGTGATGGACAAGACAATCCTAAGCCTAGCACAAAGATCGTAGTTAGTATGCTAAAGCTTTTCTAATGTCAAGTATCATTTCCTTAGACCATGAGATTGTGCAACTCCGGATACCGTAGGAATGCTTTGGGTGTACCAAGCGTCACAACGTAATCTGGGTGGCTATAAAGGTGCACTACGGTATCTCCGAAAGTGTCATTGGGTTGGCACGAATCGAGGCTGGGATTTGTCACTCCGTTGACGGAGAGGTATCTCTGGGCCCACTCGGTAAGACATCATCATAATGTGCACAATGTGACCAAGGGGTTGATCACGGGATGATGTGTTACGGAGCGAGTAAAGAGACTTGCGTAACGAGATTGAACAAGGTATCGGTATACCGACGATCGAATCTCGGGCAAGTAAAATACCGCTAGACAAAGGGAATTGAATACGGGATTGATTGAATCCTCGACATCGTGGTTCATCCGATGAGATCATCGTGGAACATGTAGGAGCCAACATGGGTATCCAGATCCGCTGTTGGTTATTGACGGGAAGCGTCTCGGTCATGTCTACAAGTCTCCGAACCCGTAGGGTCTACACATAAGGTTCGATGGCGCTAGGGTTATAAAGGAAGTTTGTATGTGGTTACCGAATGTTGTTCGAGTCCGGATGAGATCCCGGACGTCACGAGGAGTTCGGAATGGTCCGGAGGTAAAGATTTATATATGGAAAGTTGTTGTTGGGTTAGGAAAAAGTTCGGGTTTTTCGGTATTGTACCGGAAGCTTCGAGAAGGTTCGGAGGATTCGGAGGGGTCGGAGGTCGGAAATTGTTCCACCACGTCCAATACAGTAGCATGGGCTGTAGGGGGGCGCCCTAGCCTTAATGGGCCAGGGGCACCAGCCCCCCCAAGGCCCATGCGCATGGGAGGGGGGAAACCCTAAGGGGGAGGGCCTCCACTTGACTTGGGAGGCACTCCTCCCCCTCTTGGCCGCCCCCAAGTCCCATCTAGGGCTGGCCGCACCCCTTGGGGTGGGAAACCCTAAAGGGGGCGCAGCCCCCCTTTCCCCCTATATATACTTGAGGTTTTGGGCTGCCCAACACACATGAGAACCTCTCCTCTTGGTGCAGCCCTGCCTCTCCTCCTCCTCCTCTCCCTTGGTGCTTGGCGAAGCCCTGCGGCATTGCCACGCTCCTCCACCACCACCACGCTGTTGTGCTGCTGCTGGATGGAGTCTTCCTCAACCTCTCCCTCTCTCCTTGCTGGATCAAGGCGTGGGAGACGTCACCGGGCTGTACGTGTGTTGAACGCGGAGGTGCCGTTCGTTCGGCACTAGGATCTCCGGTGATTTGGATCACGACGAGTACGACTCCTTCAACCCCGTTCTCATGAACGCTTCCGCTTAGCGATCTACAAGGGTATGTAGATGCACTCTCCTTCCCTCGTTGCTAGTTTCTCCATAGATAGATCTTGGTGACACGTAGGAAAATTTTGAATTTCTGCTACGTTCCCCAACAGTGGCATCATGAGCTAGGTCTATTGCGTAGATTCTTTGCACGAGTAGAACACAAAGTAGTTGTGGGCGTTGATAATGTTCAATATGCTTACCGTTACTAGTCTAATCTTGTTTCGACGGTATTGTGGGATGAAGCGGCCCGGACAGACCTTACACGTACTCTTACGTGAGACAGGTTCCACCGACTAACATGCACTTGGTGCATAAGGTGGCTAGCGGGTGCCAGTCTCTCCCACTTTAGTCGGAACGGATTCGATGAAAAGGGTCCTTATGAAGGTTAAATAGCAATTGACATATCACGTTGTGGTTTTGCGAGGTAAGCGTTCTTGCTAGAAACCCATAGCAGCCCGTAAAACATGCAAACAACAATTAGAGGGCGTCTAACTTGTTTTTGCAGGGTATGCTATGTGATGTGATATGGCCAAGAAGAATGTGATGAATGATATGTGATGTATGAGATTGATCATGTTCTTGTAATAGGATTCATGACTTGCATGTCGATGAGTATGACAACGGCAGGAGCCATAGGAGTTGTCTTTATTTATTGTATGACCTGCGAAGTCATTAAACAACGCCATGTAATTACTTTACTTTATTGCTAACGGTAGCCATAGTAGTAGAAGTAATAGTTGGCGAGACAACTTCATGAAGACACGATGATGGAGATCATGATGATGGAGATCATGGTGTCATGCGGTGACGATGATGATCATGGAGCCCCGAAGATGGAGATCAATGGAGCTATATGATATTGTCCATATCATGTCACTACTATATAATTGCATGTGATGTTTATTATGTTTATGCATCTTGTTTACTTAGAACGACGGTAGTAAATAAGATGATCCCTTACAACAATTTCAAGAAGTGTTCTCCCTAAGCGTGCACCGTTGCTAAAGTTCGTCGCTTCTAAGCACCACGTGATGATCGGGTGTGATGGATTCTTACGTTCACATACAGCGGTGTTGTGAGCCTAGCATGTTACACATGGCCTCGGAACACATGCAATACACTTAGGGTTAACTTGGCGAGCCTAGCATGTACGGACATGGCCTCGGAACACAGAGACCGAAAGGTCGAGCATGAGTCGTATAGTAGATCGATCAACATGAAGATGTTCACCGATGATGACTAGTCCGTCTCACGTGATGATCGGACACGGCCTAGTTGAGGGATCATGTAATCACTTAGATGACCGGAGGGATGTCTATCTCGAGTGGGAGTTCATAAGATGAACTTAATTATCTTGAACATAGTCAAAAGACCTTTTGCAAATTATGTCATAAGCTCGCTTTAGTTCCACTGTTTAGATATGTTCCTAGAGAAAATATAGTTGAAAGTTGAAAGTAGCGATTATGCGGACAGAGAAAGCTTATGTCCTTAATGCACGCTCCAAGATGTTGAACCCCAAACGTCGTTTGTGGATGTTGCGAACATCGGACATACACGTTTTGATAACTACATGATAGTTCAGTTAAACGGTATAGAGTTGAGGCACCAAAGACGTTTTTTGAAATGTCTCGGAATATATGAGATGTTTCGAGGGCTGAAATTGGGATTTCAGGCTCGTGCCCACGTCAAGAGGTATAAGACCTCCGACGATTTTCTTAGCCTGCAAACTAAGGGAGAAAAGCTCAATCGTTGAGCTTGTGCTCAGATTGTCTGAGTGCAACAATCACTTGAATCGAGTGGGAGTTGATCTTCTAGATGAGATAGTGATGTTTCTCCAAAGTCATTGCCACCAAGATGCTAGAGCTTCGTGATGAACTATAACATATCAGGGATAGATATGATGATCCTTGAGGTATTCACGATGTTTGACACCGCGAAAGTAGAAATCAAGAAGGAGCATCAATTGTTGATGGTTGGTGAAACCACTCAGTCAAAGAAGGGATACTTCATGAAACGGCAAATCAGCTGCTGCTCTAGTGAAGAAACCCAAGGTTGAACCCAAACCCGAGACTAAGTGCTTACGTAATAAGGGGAGAACCACATGGAGCAGAATTACCCTAGATACTTGGTAGATGAGAAGGCTGGCAAGGTCGATAGAAGTATATTGGATATACATTATGTTAATGTGTACTTTACTAGTACTCCTAGTAGCACCAGGGTATTAAGATACGGTTCGGTTGCTAAGTGTTAGTAACTCGAAATAAAAGGCTACGGAATAAGCGGAGACTAGCTAAAGGTGAGTGACGATATGTGTTGGAAGTGTTTCCAAGTTTGATTTGATCAAACATCGCACGCTCCCTCTACCATCAAGATTAGTATTAAACCTGAATAATTGTCATTTGGTGATTGCGTTGAGCATAGACATGATTGGATTATGTCTATCGCAATGTCTGATTATTCATTTAAGGAGAATAATGGTTACTCTGTTTATTTGAATAATACCTTCAATGGTCTTGCACCTAAAGGAATGGTTTATTGGATCTCGATCGTAGTGATACACATTTTCATGCCAAAAGATATAAGATAGTAATGATAGTACCACTTACTTGTGGCACTGCCATGTAAGTCATATTGGTGTAAAACACATGAAGAAGCTCCATGTTGATGGATCTTTGGACTCACTCGTTTTTGAAAAGTTTGAGACATGCAAACCATGTCTATTGGTGTATACGCATGATGACTCACTTGATTTTGAATCACTTGAGATATGCAAATCAAACCACATGGGCAAGATGACTGAAAAGCCTCGGTTTCGGTAAGATGGAACAAGATAGCAACTTGTTGAAGTGACACATTTTGATGTGTGCAGTCCAATGAGTGCTGAGGCATGCAGTGAATATCATTATGTTCTTACTTCACGGATGATTTAAGTAGATACTGAGTGTATTTACTTGATGAAACACAAGTCTGAAATATTGAATGGTTCAAGTAATTTCAGAGTGAAGTTTAAGATCTTCGTGACAAGAGGATAGAATGTCTATGATGTGATCATAGAGATGAATATCTGAGTTACGAGTTTTGGCACACAATTAAGACATTGTGCAAATTGTTTCACAATTAATACCGCCTGGCATAGTGTGATGGTGTGTCCGAACATCATAGTTGCACCCTATAAGATATGGTGCGTACCATGATGTCTCTCATCGAATTACCACTATCGTTTATGGGTTAGGCATTAGAGACAACCACATTCACTTTAAGTAGGGCACCACATAATTCCGTTGAGATGACACCGTATGAAATATGGTTTAGAGAAACCTAAGCTGTCATTTCTTAAAAGTTTGGGGCTATGACGCTTATGTGAAAAAGTTTCAGGTTGATAAGCTCGAACCCAAAGCGGATAAAATGCATCTTCATAGGACACCCAAAACAGTTGGGTATACCTCCTAATTCAGATCCGAAAGCAATAGGGATTGTTTCTTGAATCGAGTCGTTTCTCGAGGAAAAGTTTGTCTCGGAAAGTTGAGTGGGAGGATGGTGGAGACTTGATGAGGTTATTGAACCATCACTTCAACTAGTGTGTAGCAGGGCACAGGAAGTTGTTCCCGTGGCACCTACTCCAATTGAAATGGAAGCTTATGATAGTGATCATGAAGCTTCGGATCAAGTCACTACCGAACCTCGTAGGACGACAAGGACGCGTACTGCTTCAGAGTGGTACGGTGATCCTGTCTTGAAGGTCATGTTGCTAGACAACAATAAACCTACGAGCTATGGGGAAGCGATGGTGGGCCCAAATTCCGACAAATGGTTAGAAGCCATGAAATCCGAGATAGGATCCATGTATCATAACAAAGCATGGACTTTGGTGGACTTGCCCGATGATTGGCAAGCCATTGCAATAAATGGATCTTTAAGAAGAAGACGGACGTGGACGGTAATGTCACCGTCTATGAAGCTCGACTTGTGGCGAAGAGTTTTTCACAAGTTCAAGGAGTTGACTACGATGAGATTTTCCCATCCGTAGCGATGCTTAAGTCCGTCGGAATCATGTTAGCGTTAGCTACATTTATGAAATCTGGCAGATGGATGTCAAAACGAATTTCCTTACCAGTCTTCGTAAGGAAAGGTTGTATGTGATACAATCAGAAAAGTTTTGTCAATCCTAAGGATGCTAAAAGGTATGCTAGCTCCAGCAATCCTTCTAAGGACTGGAGTAAGCATCTCGGAGTTGGAATATGCACTTTGATAGGATGATCAAAGATTTTGGGTTTATACAAAGTTTATGAGAAACTTGTATTTCCAATGAAGTGAGTGGGAGCACTATAGAATTTCTGATGAGTATATGTTGTTGACATATTGATGATCAGAAATGATGTAGAATTTCTGGAAAGCATATAGGGTTATTTGAAATATGTTTTTCAATAGAAAACCTGGATTAAGCTACTTGAACATTGAGCATCGAGATCTATAAGGATAGATCAAAAATGCTTAATAATACTTTCAAATGAGCACATACCTTGACATGATCTTGAAGGTGTTCAAGATGGATCAGTCAAAGAAGGAGTTCTTGGCTGAGTTGTAAGGTATGAAGTTAAGAGTAAAAGCTCGACCAAGGCAGAAAAGAGAGAAAGGACGAAGGTCGTCCCCTATGCTATAGACGTAGGATCTACAATATGCTATGCTGTGTACCGCACCGGAAGTGTGCCTTGCCATGAGTCAGTCAAGGGGTACAAGAATGATCCAAGAATGGATCATTGGACAGCGGTCAAAATTGTCCTTGGAGTAAATAAAGACATGTTTCTCGATTATGGAGGTGATAAAGAGTTCGACGTAAAGAGTTGCGTCGATGCAAACTTAACACCTATCCGGATAGCTCGAGTAGAGATACGGATCGTATAGTGGAGCAACCATTTGGAATAGCTCCAAGTGGAGCGTGGAAGCAGCATTTACAATATGACAAAGAGAATTGCGAAGTACACACGGATCTGAAAGGTTCAGACCTGTTGACTAAAACCTCTCTCACAAGCAAAACATGATCAAACCTCAGAACTCATTGAGTCTTAATCACATGATGATGTGAACTAGTTTCAGACACTAGTAAACTCTTTGGATGTTGGTCACATGGCGATGTGACCTATCAGTGTTGATCACATGGCGATGTGAACTAGATTATTGACTCTAGTGCAAGTGGGAGACTGTTGGAAATATGCCCTAGAGGCAATAATAAATTAGTTATTATTATATTTCCTTGTTCACGATAATCGTTTATTATCCATGCTATAATTGTATTGATAGGAAACTCAGATACATGTGTGGATACATAGACAACACCATGTCCCTAGTAAGCCTCTAGTTGACTAGCTCGTTGATCAATAGATGGTTACGGTTTCCGACCATGGACATTGGATGTCATTGATAACGGGATCACATCATTAGGAGAATGATGTGATGGACAAGACAATCCTAAGCCTAGCACAAAGATCGTAGTTAGTATGCTAAAGCTTTTCTAATGTCAAGTATCATTTCCTTAGACCATGAGATTGTGCAACTCCGGATACCGTAGGAATGCTTTGGGTGTACCAAAGCGTCACAACGTAGCTGGGTGGCTATAAAGGTGCACTACGGTATCTCCGAAAGTGTCATTGGGTTGCACGAATCGAGGCGGGATTTGTCACTCCGTTGACGGAGAGGTATCTCTGGGCCCACTCGGTAGGACATCATCATAATGTGCACAATGTGACCAAGGGGTTGATCACGGGATGATGTGTTACTGAACGAGTAAAGAGACTTGCGTAACGAGATTGAACAAGGTATCGGTATACCGACGATCGAATCTCGGGCAAGTAAAATACCGCTAGACAAAGGGAATTGAATACGGGATTGATTGAGTCCTTGACATCGTGGTTCATCCGATGAGATCATCGTGGAACATGTGGGAGCCAACATGGGTATCCAGATCCGCTGTTGGTTATTGACCGGAGAACGTCTCGGTCATGTCTACATGTCTCCGAACCCGTAGGGTCTACACATAAGGTTCGATGGCGCTAGGGTTATAAAGGAAGTTTGTATGTGGTTACCGAATGTTGTTCGAGTCCGGATGAGATCCGGACGTCACGAGGAGTTCGGAATGGTCCGGAGGTAAAGATTTATATATGGAAAGTTGTTGTTGGGTTAGGAAAAAGTTCGGGTTTTTCGGTATTGTACCGGAAGCTTCGAGAAGGTTCGGAGGATTCGGAGGGGTCCGGAGGTCCGAAATTGTTCCACCACGTCCAATACAGTAGCATGGGCTGTGGGGGCGCCCTAGCCTTAATGGGCCAGGGGCACCAGCCCCCAAGGCCCATCATGGGAGGGGAAACCCTAAGGGGGAGGGCCTCCACTTGACTTGGGAGGCACTCCTCCCCCTCTTGGCCGCCCCCCAAGTCCCATCTAGGGCTGGCCGCACCCCTTGGGGTGGGAAACCCTAAAGGGGGCGCAGCCCCCCTTTCCCCCTATATATACTTGAGGTTTTGGGCTGCCCAACACACATGAGAACCTCTCCCTCTTGGTGCAGCCCTGCCTCTCCTCCTCCTCCTCTCCCTTGGTGCTTGGCGAAGCCCTGCGGGATTGCCACGCTCCTCCACCACCACCACGCTGTTGTGCTGCTGCTGGATGGAGTCTTCCTCAACCTCTCCCTCTCTCCTTGCTGGATCAAGGCGTGGGAGACGTCACCGGGCTGTACGTGTGTTGAACGCGGAGGTGCCGTTCGTTCGGCACTAGGATCTCCGGTGATTTGGATCAAAACGAGTACGACTCCTTCAACCCCGTTCTCATGAACGCTTCCGCTTAGCGATCTACAAGGGTATGTAGATGCACTCTCCTTCCCTCGTTGCTAGTTTCTCCATAGATAGATCTTGGTGACACGTAGGAAAATTTTGAATTTCTGCTACGTTCCCCAACAGTGGCATCATGAGCTAGGTCTATTGCGTAGATTCTTTGCACGAGTAGAACACAAAGTAGTTGTGGGCGTTGATAATGTTCAATATGCTTACCGTTACTAGTCTAATCTTGTTTGACGGTATTGTGGGATGAAGCGGCCGGACCGACCTTACACGCTCTTCGTGAGACAGGTTCCACCGACTAACATGCACTTGGTGCATAAGGTGGCTAGCGGGTGCCAGTCTCTCCCACTTTAGTCGGAACGGATTCGATGAAAAGGGTCCTTATGAAGGTTAAATAGCAATTGACATATCACGTTGTGGTTTTGCGTAGGTAAGAAACGTTCTTGCTAGAAACCCATAGCAGCCACGTAAAACATGCAAACAACAATTAGAGGACGTCTAACTTGTTTTTGCAGGGTATGCTATGTGATGTGATATGGTCAAGAAGAATGTGATGAATGATATGTGATGTATGAGATTGATCATGTTCTTGTAATAGGATTCACGACTTGCATGTCGATGAGTATGACAACGGCAGGAGCCATAGGAGTTGTCTTTATTTATTGTATGACCTGCGTGTCATTAAACAACGCCATGTAATTACTTTACTTTATTGCTAACGGTAGCCATAGTAGTAGAAGTAATAGTTGGCGAGACAACTTCATGAAGACACGATGATGGAGATCATGATGATGGAGATCATGGTGTCATGCGGTGACGATGATGATCATGGAGCCCCAAGATGGAGATCAATGGAGCTATATGATATTGTCCATATCATGTCACTACTATATAATTGCATGTGATGTTTATTATGTTTATGCATCTTGTTTACTTAGAACGACGGTAGTAAATAAGATGATCCTTACAACAATTTCAAGAAGTGTTCTCCCTAAGCGTGCACCGTTGCTAAAGTTCGTCGCTTCTAAGCACCACGTGATGATCGGGTGTGATGGATTCTTACGTTCACATACAACGGTGTTGACGAGCCTAGCATGTACAGACATGGCCTCGGAACACATGCAATACACTTAGGGTTAACTTGAGCGAGCCTAGCATGTACGGACATGGCCTCGGAACACGAGACCGAAAGGTCGAGCATGAGTCGTATAGTAGATACGATCAACATGAAGATGTTCACCGATGATGACTAGTCCGTCTCACGTGATGATCGGACACGGCCTAGTTGAGGGATCATGTAATCACTTAGATGACCGAGGGATGTCTATCGAGTGGGAGTTCATAAGATGAACTTAATTATCTTGAACATAGTCAAAAGACCTTTTGCAAATTATGTCATAAGCTCGCGCTTTAGTTCCTTTGTTTAGATATGTTCCTAGAGAAAATATAGTTGAAAGTTGAAAGTAGCGATTATGCGGACAGAGAAAGCTTATGTCCTTAATGCACCGCTCGATGCTGAACCCCAAGCGTCGTTTGTGGATGTTGCGAACATCGGACATACACGTTTGATAACTACATGATAGTTCAGTTAAGCGGTTTAGAGTTGAGGCACCAAAGGCGTTTTGAAATGTCTCGGAACATATGAGATGTTTGAGGGCTGAAATTGGGATTTCAGGCTCGTGCCACGTCAAGAGGTATAAGACCTCCGACGATTTTCTTAGCCTGCAAACTAAGGAGAAAAGCTCAATCGTTGAGCTTGTGCTCAGATTGTCCGAGTGCAACAATCACTTGAATCGAGTGGGAGTTGATCTTCTAGATGAGATAGTGATGTTTCTCCAAAGTCATTGCCACCAAGATGCTAGAGCTTCGTGATGAACTATAACATATCAGGGATAGATATGATGATCCTTGAGGTATTCACGATGTTTGACACCGCGAAAGTAGAAATCAAGAAGGAGCATCAATTGTTGATGGTTGGTGAAACCACTCAGTCAAAGAAGGGATACTTCATGAAACGGCAAATCAGCTGCTGCTCTAGTGAAGAAACCCAAGGTTGAACCCAAACCCGAGACTAAGTGCTTCTGTAATAAGGGGAACAGACACTGGAGCAGAATTACCCTAGATACTTGGTAGATGAGAAGGCTGGCAAGGTCGATAGAAGTATATTGGATATACATTATGTTAATGTGTACTTTACTAGTACTCCTAGTAGCACCAGGGTATTAAGATACCGGTTCGGTTGCTAAGTGTTAGTAACTCGAAATAAAAGGCTACGGAATAAGCGGAGACTAGCTAAAGGTGAGTCGACGATATGTGTTGGAAGTGTTTCCAAGTTTGATTTGATCAAACATCGCACGCTCCCTCTACCATCAAGATTAGTATTAAACCTGAATAATTGTCATTTGGTGATTGCGTTGAGTATAGACATGATTGGATTATGTCTATCGCAATCTGATTATTCATTTAAGGAGAATAATGGTTACTCTATTTATTTGAATAATACCTTCAATGGTCTTGCACCTAAAGGAATGGTTTATTGAATCTCGATCGTAGTGATACACATTTTCATGCCAAAAGATATAAGATAGTAATGATAGTACCACTTACTTGTGGCAATCGCCATGTAAGTCATATTGGTGTAAAACACATGAAGAAGCTCCATGTTGATGGATCTTTGGACTCACTCGTTTTTGAAAAGTTTGAGACATGCAAACCATGTCTATTGGTGTATACGCATGATGACTCACTTGATTTTGAATCACTTGAGATATGCAAATCAAACCACATGGGCAAGATGACTGAAAAGCCTCGGTTTCGGTAAGATGGAACAAGATAGCAACTTGTTGAAGTGACACATTTTGATGTGTGCAGTCCAATGAGTCTTTGAGGCATGCGATGAATATCATTATGTTCTTACTTCACGGATGATTTAAGTAGATGTTGAGTGTATTTACTTGATGAAACACAAGTCTGAAATATTGAATGGTTCAAGTAATTTCAGAGTGAAGTTTAAGATCTTCGTGACAAGAGGATAGAATGTCTATGATATGATCATAGAGATGAATATCTGAGTTACGAGTTTTGGCACACAATTAAGACATTGTGCAAATTGTTTCACAATTAATACCGCCTGGCATAGTGTGATGGTGTGTCCGAACATCATAGTTGCACCCTATAAGATATGGTGCGTACCATGATGTCTCTCATCGAATTACCACTATCGTTTATGGGTTAGGCATTAGAGACAACCACATTCACTTTAAGTAGGGCACCACATAATTCCGTTGAGATGACACCGTATGAAATATGGTTTAGAGAAACCTAAGCTGTCATTTCTTAAAAGTTTGGGGCTATGACGCTTATGTGAAAAAGTTTCAGGTTGATAAGCTCGAACCCAAAGCGGATAAAATGCATCTTCATAGGACACCCAAAACAGTTGGGTATACCTCCTAATTCAGATCCGAAAGCAATAGGGATTGTTTCTTGAATCGAGTCCTTTCTCGAGGAAAAGTTTGTCTCGAAAGTTGAGTGGGAGGATGGTGGAGACTTGATGAGGTTATTGAACCATCACTTCAACTAGTGTGTAGCAGGCACGGGAAGTTGTTCCGTGGCACCTACACCAATTGAAATGGAAGCTTATGATAGTGATCATGAAGCTTGGATCAAGTCACTACCGAACCTCGTGGGGCGACAAGGACGCGTCATCGCTTGAGTGAGTGGTACGGTGATCCTGTCTTGAAGGTCATGTTGCTAGACAACAATGAACCCACGAGCTATGGGGAAGCGATGGTGGGCCCAAATTCGACAAATGGTTAGAAGCCATGAAATCCGAGATAGGATCCATGTATCATAACAAAGCATGGACTTTGGTGGACTTGCCGATGATTGGCAAGCCATTGAATAAATGGATCTTTAAGAAGAAGACGGACGTGGACGGTAATGTCACCGTCTATGAAGCTCGACTTGTGGCGAAGAGTTTTTCACAAGTTCAAGGAGTTGACTACGATGAGATTTTCTCATCCGTAGCGATGCTTAAGTCCGTCGGAATCATGTTAGCATTAGCTACATTTATGAAATCTGGCAGATGGATGTCAAAACGAATTTCCTTACCAGTCTTCGTAAGGAAAGGTTGTATGTGATACAATCAGAAAAGTTTTGTCAATCCTAAGGATGCTAAAAGGTATGCTAGCTCCAGCAATCCTTCTAAGGACTGGAGTAAGCATCTCGGAGTTGGAATATGCACTTTGATAGGATGATCAAAGATTTTGGGTTTATACAAAGTTTATGAGAAACTTGTATTTCCAATGAAGTGAGTGGGAGCACTATAGAATTTCGATGAGTATATGTTGTTGACATATTGATGATCGAAATGATGTAGAATTTCTGGAAAGCATATAGGGTTATTTGAAAGATGTTTTCAATAGAAAACCTGGATTAAGCTACTTGAACATTGAGCATCAAGATCTATAAGGATAGATCAAAATGCTTAATAATACTTTCAAATGAGCACATACCTTGACATGATCTTGAAGGTGTTCAAGATGGATCAGTCAAAGAAGGAGTTCTTGGCTGAGTTGTAAGGTATGAAGTTAAGAGTAAAAGCTCGACCAAGGCAGAAAAGAGAGAAAGGACGAAGGTCGTCCCCTATGCTATAGACGTAGGATCTACAGTATGCTATGCTGTGTACCGCACCGGAAGTGTGCCTTGCCATGAGTCAGTCAAGGGGTACAAGAATGATCCAAGAATGGATCATTGGACAGCGGTCAAAATTGTCCTTGGAGTAAATAAAGACATGTTTCTCGATTATGGAGGTGATAAAGAGTTCGACGTAAAGAGTTGCGTCGATGCAAACTTAACACCTATCCGGATAGCTCTGAGTAGAGATACCGGATACGTATAGTGGAGCAACCATTTGGAATAGCTCCAAGTGGAGCGTGGAAGCAGCATTTACAATATGACAAAGAGAATTGCGAAGTACACACGGATCTGAAAGGTTCAGACCTGTTGACTAAAACCTCTCTCACAAGCAAAACATGATCAAACCTCAGAACTCATTGAGTCTTAATCACATGATGATGTGAACTAGTTTACAGACACTAGTAAACTCTTTGGATGTTGGTCACATGGCGATGTGACCTATCAGTGTTGATCACATGGCGATGTGAACTAGATTATTGACTCTAGTGCAAGTGGGAGACTGTTGGAAATATGCCCTAGAGGCAATAATAAATTAGTTATTATTATATTTCCTTGTTCATGATAATCGTTTATTATCCATGCTATAATTGTATTGATAGGAAACTCAGATACATGTGTGGATACATAGACAACACCATGTCCCTAGTAAGCCTCTAGTTGACTAGCTCGTTGATCAATAGATGGTTACGGTTTCCGACCATGGACATTGGATGTCAATGATAACGGGATCACATCATTAGGAGAATGATGTGATGGACAAGACCCAATCCTAAGCCTAGCACAAAGATCGTAGTTCAGTATGCTAAAGCTTTTCTAATGTCAAGTATCATTTCCTTAGACCATGAGATTGTGCAACTCCGGATACCGTAGGAATGCTTTGGGTGTACCAAGCGTCACAACGAATCGGGTGGCTATAAAGGTGCACTACGGTATCTCCGAAAGTGTCATTGGGTTGGCACGAATCGAGGCTGGATTTGTCACTCCGGTTGACGGAGAGGTATCTCTGGGCCCACTCGGTAAGACATCATCATAATGTGCACAATGTGACCAAGGGGTTGATCACGGGATGATGTGTTACGGAACGAGTAAAGAGACTTGCCGGTAACGAGATTGAACAAGGTATCGGTATACCGACGATCGAATCTCGGGCAAGTAAAATACCGTTAGACAAAGGGAATTGAATACGGGATTGATTGAATCCTCGACATCGTGGTTCATCCGATGAGATCATCGTGGAACATGTGGGAGCCAACATGGGTATCCAGATCCCGCTGTTGGTTATTGACCGGAGAACGTCTCGGTCATGTCTACAAGTCTCCCGAACCCGTAGGGTCTACACACTTAAGGTTCGATGACGCTAGGGTTATAAAGGAAGTTTGTATGTGGTTACCGAATGTTGTTGAGTCCGGATGAGATCCCGGACGTCACGAGGAGTTCGGAATGGTCCGGAGGTAAAGATTTATATATGGAAAGTTGTTGTTGGGTTAGGAAAAAGTTCGGTTTTTCGGTATTGTACCGGAAGCTTCGGAAGGTTCGGAGGATTCGGAGGGTCCGGAGGTCCGGAAATTGTTCCACCACGTCCAATACAGTAGCATGGGCTGTAGGGGGGCGCCCTAGCCTTAATGGGCCAGGGGCACCAGCCCCCCAAGGCCCATGCGCATGGGAGGGGGGGAAACCCTAAGGGGGAGGGCCTCCACTTGACTTGGGAGGCACTCCTCCCCCTCTTGGCCGCCCCCCAAGTCCCATCTAGGGCTGGCCGCACCCCTTGGGGTGGGAAACCCTAAAGGGGGCGCAGCCCCCCTTTCCCCCTATATATACTTGAGGTTTTGGGCTGCCCAACACACATGAGAACCTCTCCCTCTTGGTGCAGCCCTGCCTCTCCTCCTCCTCCTCTCCCTTGGCGCTTGGCGAAGCCCTGCGGCATTGCCACGCTCCTCCACCACCACCACGCTGTTGTGCTGCTGCTGGATGGAGTCTTCCTCAACCTCTCCCTCTCTCCTTGCTGGATCAAGGCGTGGGAGACGTCACCGGCTGTACGTGTGTTGAGCGGAGGTGCCGCTCGTTCGCACTAGGATCTCCGGTGATTTGGATCACGACGCAATCGACTCCTTCAACCCCGTTCTCATGAACGCTTCCGCTTAGCGATCTACAAGGGTATGTAGATGCACTCTCCTTCCCTCGTTGCTAGTTTCTCCATAGATAGATCTTGGTGACACGTAGGAAAATTTTGAATTTCTGCTACGTTCCCCAACAGTGGCATCATGAGCTAGGTCTATTGCGTAGATTCTTTGCACGAGTAGAACACAAAGTAGTTGTGGGCGTTGATAATGTTCAATATGCTTACCGTTACTAGTCTAATCTTGTTTCGACGGTATTGTGGGATGAAGCGGCCCGGACAGACCTTACACGTACTCTTACGTGAGACAGGTTCCACCGACTAACATGCACTTGGTGCATAAGGTGGCTAGCGGGTGCCAGTCTCTCCCACTTTAGTCGGAACGGATTCGATGAAAAGGGTCCTTATGAAGGTTAAATAGCAATTGACATATCACGTTGTGGTTTTGCGTAGGTAAGAAACGTTCTTGCTAGAAACCCATAGCAGCCACGTAAAACATGCAAACAACAATTAGAGGACGTCTAACTTGTTTTTGCAGGGTATGCTATGTGATGTGATATGGCCAAGAAGAATGTGATGAATGATATGTGATGTATGAGATTGATCATGTTCTTGTAATAGGATTCACGACTTGCATGTCGATGAGTATGACAACCGGCAGGAGCCATAGGAGTTGTCTTTATTTATTGTATGACCTGCGAGTCATTAAACAACGCCATGTAATTACTTTACTTTATTGCTAACGGTAGCCATAGTAGTAGAAGTAATAGTTGGCGAGACAACTTCATGAAGACACGATGATGGAGATCATGATGATGGAGATCATGGTGTCATGCGGTGACGATGATGATCATGGAGCCCGAAGATGGAGATCAATGGAGCTATATGATATTGTCCATATCATGTCACTACTATATAATTGCATGTGATGTTTATTATGTTTATGCATCTTGTTTACTTAGAACGACGGTAGTAAATAAGATGATCCTTACAACAATTTCAAGAAGTGTTCTCCCCTAGCTGTGCACCGTTGCTAAAGTTCGTCACTTCTAAGCACCACGTGATGATCGGGTGTGATGGATTCTTACGTTCACATACAACGGTGTTGTGAGCCTAGCATGTACAGACATGGCCTCGGAACACATGCAATACACTTAGGGTTAACTTGACGAGCCTAGCATGTACAGACATGGCCTCGGAACACAGAGACCGAAAGGTCGAGCATGAGTCGTATAGTAGATACGATCAACATGAAGATGTTCACCGATGATGACTAGTCCGTCTCACTTGGAACGTGACTTCCTCGGACCTGTAATTATCCGGCGTGCCGAACACCACATCCAGTGTGATTTTTCCTGTACAGCGTGCTTCCCGACTGGGGATTATTCCTCTAAAGGTTGTGCTGCTTCGCTCAATGCGGCTCCAGTCTATTTCCATTTTTCGGAGGGTTTCCTCATAAATGAGGTTCAATCCGCTGCCGCCGTCCATGAGTACCTTGGCAAGGCGAAAGCGGTCCACTATCGGACTGAGGACCAATGTGGCTGGTGCTCGGGCTGTTCGGAATTTAGGTTCGTCACTGGCATTAAAGGTAATAGCCGTGTCACTCCATGGATTTATTGTTGCTACTTGGTAGACTTCGGCAAGGCTACGGAGTGTTCGTTTCCGCATATTATTTGATGCAAAAGTCTCGAAGACTGTTAATACCGTACTAGTATCCCTGGGCTGGTGCTCTAGAGCTAGAAGCTCTTCGCCACTTTTGGCCACCTGCCGTAGTATCCAACATGCTCTAAGGCTATGTGTTGGAGTGGCGCCCTCTGTACTATGAATTTTACAGGGTCCATTGAGCCATCCCTCCAGTATGGTTCCATGTCCTATAGAGGGTTTTTGCTTTTTGGTGTTTAACCCAGGTGCCTGGCGATGGTGCACCCTTTTATTTCGGACTGGGATTGTATTCAAGGCCGGATTGTCCCTAAATCTTGCTTCGGTTTTCCAGGCGCTTTCCATCGCACAGTACTTTCATACTATGGACGCCAAGTCGGCAAAGCGTGTGATGTCCCGTTGTCCGTACAATTATTGCAGAAGAATGAGATTGCGTCCTCCTCGCGGCAGTCCTTTATCCTGTCCATAACCAGGAGGAATCTGGCCCAGTAATGGTGTACTGTTTCTGCGGGCTCTTGCCAAATTTGAGATAGGTCGCTTATATTTGGGTGGGCGGGTGGAATTAAATACGGAAGTGCGCCCAATCTGAGGCTTAAGGGCCAAGGACCTTTCGAATTTGGAAGCTTGGATTCTTGGATGTTGTCCAATGAATCTAGCCCGCTACCTGACTTTAGGTTCAGTGCTTGTGTGACGTCCTCTCCTCCGCGGGAATCCGGCATGGAGGGATCGGGAATCTGGACGTAGCTAGTCCTTAAGATAGAAGAAGGGTCGCCGTATTGTTCCTCTACCACAGCAACATGGTGGGTAACCTGGGGAGAGTTAATCTCTCTCAGATCGGGTTTAGGCCCACTCTGATCATAGTCTGTAGCGACTCCCAGGGCGGCGATGCGATCCAAGAGCTCGTTTAAGGAAGAGAGCTCCATCAGATCTAACTGCTCGGCGAGCTCCGAGTTAACGTGAAGATTGCTTTCGATGACCCGAGAAGTCATCATTGGCGCGGCGGCCGAACAGGCAGTCATAAGAAAACCGCCTAGCCGGAGAGTTTGGCCGACAGCCAAAGCTTCTTTAGCAACAGTGTCGTCTTTAAAGATGGGATGAGGCATCCTTCCTGACGGCGATGACACAGAGGAACTCTCAATGAAAGCACCAATGTTGGTGTCAAAACCGGCGGATCTCGGGTAGGGGGTCCCGAACTATGCGTTTAGGCGGATGGTAACAGGAGACAAGGGACACGATGTTTTTACCCAGGTTCGGGCCCTCTCGATGGAGGTAAAACACTACTCCTGCTTGATTAATATTGACGATATGGGTAGTACAAGAGTAGATCTACCACGAGATCAGAGAGGCTAAACCCTAGAAGCTAGCCTAAGGTATGATTGTTGTTTGTCCTACGGACTAAAACCCTCTGGTTTATATAGGCACCGAATAGGGTTAGGGTTACACAGATTCGGTTACAATGGTAGGAGATCTATATATCCGTATCGCCAAGCTTGCCTTCCACGCCAAGGAAAGTCCCATCCGGACATGGGACGAAGTCTTCAATCTTGTATCTTCATAGTCCAGGAGTCCGGCCAAAGGTCATAGTCCGGCTATCCGGACACCCCCTAATCCGGGACTCCCTCACTCTTCTCACCGGCAAGTTTGAAATCATAGTTGAGCTCTTTAATTTCCCAATAAGCTTTATGTTATAATTCAAGAGGTAAGTGACATGCTTTTCCATTAACCATTTTATACGGAGACATACCCATAGGGTTTTTGTAAGCAGGTCTATAAGCTCATAATGCATCATCAAGTTTCCTAGACCATTTCTTTCTAGATCTATTAACAGTCTTTTGCAAAATCAATTTAATTTCTCTATTGCTCAATTCTACTTGACCACTAGACTGAGGGTGATATGGAGATGCAATTCTATGGTTGACATCATACTTAGCAAGCAATTTACGGAAAGCACCATGAATAAAGTGTGAACCACCATCGGTCATTAAATATATAGGGACTCCAAACCTCGGGAAAATAACTTCTTTAAGCATTTTAATAGAAGTGTTATGATCAACACTACTAGTTGGCATAGCTTCTACCCACTTAGTAACGTAATCAACAGCAACTAAAATATGTGTATACCCATTGGAGGAGGGAAAAGGTCCCATATAATCAAAACCCCAAACATCAAATGGTTCAATAACAAGTGAATAATTCATAGGCATTTCGTGACGTGTACTAATATTACCAATTCTTTGACATTCATCACAAGACAAGACAAACCTACGAGCATCCTTGAAGAGAGTAGGCCAATAAAAACCAGATTGTAATACCTTGTGTGCAGTTCTATCTCCAACATGGTGTCCTTCGTACCCCTCGGAGTGACACTTGAGTAGGATATGTTCCTGTTCATGCTCAGGTACACAACGTCTAACAACCCCATCTACTCCTTCTTTATGAAGGTGTGGTTCATCCCAAAAGTAATGTCTTAAATCATAGAAAAACTTTTTCTTTTGTTGGTATGTGAAGCTAGGTGGTATAAATTTAGCAACAATGTAATTACCATAATCATCATACCATAGAGCATTACGTGAAGCATTTATGACAGCTAGTTGTTCATCAGCAAAGCTACCATCAATAGGTAGTGGGTCATGAAGACCATTTTCTAACCTAGACAAGTTGTCTGCTACGGGGTTCTCAGCCCCCTTTCTATCTATAATATGCAAATCAAACTCTTGCAGCAAGAGAACCCATCTAATAAGTCTAGGTTTAGCATTTTTCTTTCCCATAAGGTATTTAATAGAAGCATGATCAGTACGGACAGTTACTTTGGAATAAAAAATATAAGATCTGAACTTATCACAAGCAAACACAACTGCTAAAAATTCATTTTCAGTAGTAGCATAATTTCTTTGAGCACTGTCTAGTGTTTTACTAGCATAATGAATAACATTCAATTTCTTATCAACTCTTTTTCCTAGAACAACACAAACAGCATAATCACTAGCACGACACATAGTTTCAAAGGGTATGTTTCAATCAGGTGGTTGAACAATAGGTGCAGAAATTAAGGCTTTCTTAAGTATTTCAAATGCTTCTACACAATCATCATCAAAAAAAAATGGGACATCTTTTTGCAAGTGATTAGTGACAGGCCTAGAAATTTTAGAGAAGTCTTTAATAAATCTCCTATAGAAACCAACATGACCAAGGAAACTTCTTATACCTTTGATATCCGTAGGACATGACATTTTTCCAATAGCATCTACTTTAGCTTTATCAACTTCAATACCTCTTTCGGAGATCTTATGCCCCAAAACAATACCTTCATTAACCGTAAAGTGGCACTTTTCCCAATTCAAGACAAGATTAGTTTCTTCACATCTCTGCAAAACTTGATCAATGTTGCTCAAGCAATCATCAAAAGAAGTTCCGTAAAAGGAGAAATCATCCATGAAAATCTCACCAATCTTTTCACAAAAGTCAGAGAATATAGTAGTCATACATATTTGAAAGGTAACAGGTGTATTACATAAACCAAAAGGCATACGTCTATAAGCAAAGGTACCGAAAGGGCAAGTGAAAGTAGTTTTTTCTTGATCCTCTTTTGACACAGGTATCTAAGAGAAGCCAGAATAACCATCTAAAAAGCAAAAGTGTGTATGTTTGGATAGTCGTTCTAGCATTTGATCAATAAAAGGTAGAGGGTAATGATCTTTCCTAGTATATTTGTTCAATTTTCTAAAATCAATTACCATCCTATAACCTGTAACAATTCTTTGTGGGACCAATTCATTTTTATCATTGGGAACAACAGTAATACCTCCCTTCTTAGGGACACAATGAACATGACTTACCCATCTACTATCAGCAATAGGATAAATTATAGTTGCTTCCAGAAGCTTTGCTATTTCATTTCTTACCACTTCTTTCATCTTAGGATTTAACCGTCGTTGATGATCAACAGCTGGTATAGCATCAGGCTCGATATTTATTTTGTGTTGACATAGAGTGGGGCTAATGCGCTTAAGATCATCAAGAGTATATCCAATAGCGCCACGGTGCTTCCTTAGAGTTTTCAATAATTTATTTTTTTCATGCTCTGTAAGGTTAGCACTAATAATAATAGGATGTATCTTCTTTTCATCAAGATAAGCATATTTCAGAGTATCAAGCAATTGTTTAAGCTCAAACACGGGATCACCCTTGGGTGGAGGAGGATCCCCACGAATCTCAACAAAAAAATTATGTTTCAAAACAGGCATTTGATTAAAGAATATTTCATCTAATTCCTTTCTTTCATTCATAAACATATCATTTTCATGGTCTAACAGATATTGTTCTAAAGGATCAGTAGGAGGCACATCAATATAAGCAAGACCAATAATTTCATCTTTACTAGGCAATTCTTTGTCATGGGGTTGTCTACGAAATTTAGAGAAATTAAAATCATGAGACACATCCCCAAAACTTACAGTAACAATTCTTTCTCACAGTCTATCTTAGCATTAACAATATTCAAGAAAGGTCTACCAAATATAATGGGAAAAAATTATCTTGTGGGGAACCAAGAGCAAGAAAATTAGTAGGGTATTTTATTTTCTCACACAAGACTTCAACATCTCTAACAATCCCAATTGGTGATATATATCTTTATTGGCAAGCTTAATAGTAACATCAATTTCTTCTATTTCAGCAGGTGCAATATCATTCATAATCTCTTGATATAAAGTAAAAGGAATTGCACTCACACTAGCACCCACATCACATAAGCCATGATAACAATGATCTCCTATTTTAACAGAAACAATAGGCATGCCAACAACAGGTGTATGTTTGTCTTTATTATCGGGTCTAGCAATTCTAGCAGCTTCATCACAGAAATAAATAACATGCCCATCTATATTATGGACCAAGAGATCTTTAACCATAGCAATACTAGGTTCAACTTTAATTTGTTCAGGGGGTTTAGGTGTTCTAGTGTAACTCTTACGAACCACAGTTGAAGCTTTAGCATGTTCCTTTATTCTAACAAGTAAGGTGGTTTCTCAATGTAAGCAGTAGGAACAACAGGATCAACATTATAAGTAATAGTTTCTTCTTCAACTTTAATAAGTTCTACTACTTTTACTTCAATGGGAGGATGATATTTAAACCAATTCTATTTAGGGAGATCAATATGAGTAGCAAATGATTCATAGAAATAAGCTACTATCTCAGAGTCAAGTCCATATTTAGTGCTAAATTCACGAAAAGCATCACTCTCCATAAAAGAATTAACACAATCAAACTTAAGGTTTATACCTGACTCCTTACCTTCGTCCAGTTCCCAATCTTCAGAGTTGTGTTTAATTCTTTCCAATAAATCCTATTTGGATTCGATAGTCTTCTTGATAAAAGAACTAGTACAAGAAGTATCGAGAATGGTTTGATCATTACGAGAAAGCCGAGCATAAAAATTCTGAACAATAATTTCCCTTGAGAGCTCATGATTGGGGCATGAATATAACATTGACTTAAGCCTCCCCCAAGCTTGAGCGATACTTTCTCCTTCATGAGGCCAAAAATTATAAATATAATTCCAATCACAATGAACTAGATGCATAGGATAAAACTACTGATGAAATTCCAATTTCAGTCGGTTGTAGTTCCATGATCCAATATCATCACATAGCCAATACCATGTAAATGACTTCACCTTCAAAGATAAAGGGAAGACCTTCTTCTTGACCTCATCCTTGGGCAAACCTGCAAGCTTAAATAATCCACAAACTTCATCTACATAGATTAGATGCATACGAGGATGTAGTGTTCCATCCCGTGCATAAGGATTAGCTAGCAGTTTCTCTATCATACCCGAAGGAATTTCATAATAAATATTTTCAGTAGATTCAGTAGATTGAGGGGCAACTCATTGCTCTTCCGGTCGAGGTGAAGGTACCCTGAACAAACCCCTCAAAGGATTATTTACCATTGCAACAAGTGACAATAAATTTCAGCACACTATATAAATGTTTCCTTACCAAATTCCACTTACCGAAGGCGCTTCACTCCCCGGAAACGGCGCCAGAAAAGAGTCTTGATGACCTACAAGTATAGGGGATCTATCATAGTACTTTAGATAAGTAAGAGTGTCGAACCCAACGAGGAGCAGAAGGAAATGACAAGCGGTTTTCAGCAAGGTATTCTCTGCAAGCACTGAAATTATCGGTAACAGATAGTTTTGTGATAAGATAATTCGTAACGGGTAACAAGTAGCAAAAGTAACTAAGGTGCAGTAAGGTGGCCCAATCCTTTTTGTAGCAAAGGACACGCCTGGACGAACTCTTATATAAAGCAAAGCGCTCCCGAGAACACATGGGAATTACTCTCAAGCTAGTTTTCATCATGCTCATATGATTCACATTCGTTACTTTGATAATTTGATATGTTGGTGGACCGGTGCTTGGGTGCTGTCCTTACTTGGACAAGACTCCCACTTATGATTAACCCCACTCGAAAGCATCCTCAACTACGAAAGAAGAATTAAGATAAATCTAACCAGAGCATGAAACATATGGATCCAAATCAGCCCCTTACGAAGCAACGCATAAATTAGGGTTTAAGATTCTGTCACTCTACCAACCCATCATCTACTTATTACTTCCCAATGCCTTCCCCTAGGCCCAAATCATGGTGAAGTGTCATGTAGTCGACGTTCACATAACACCAGTTGAGGAGAGACAACATACATCTCATCAAAATATCGAACGAATACCAAATTCACATGATTACTTATAATTATACTTATCCCATGTCCTCAGGAACAAACGTAACTAGTCACAAAGCGTATTCATGTTCATAATTAGAGGAGTAATAATTACCATTAAGGATCTGAACATATGATCTTCCACCGAATAAGCCAACTAGCATCAACTACAAGGAGTAATCATCACTACTAGCAACCCACATGTACCAATCTGAGCTTGACTTGGGTTTGGAGAGGAGATGGTGCTGGTGATGATGTTGATGGAGATTGACCCCCTCTCGATGAGAGGATCGTTGATGATGACGATTGTAGGATCGAAAGTATGTCTAGAGGGGGGGATTAGACTACTTGACCAATTGAAAACTTATCCTTTTCCCAATTTTAGTCTTTGGCAGATTTTAGCTAACTTAGCACAAGTCAAGCAATCTTAACACAATTCAAGCAAGCATGCAAAGAGTATATGAGCAGCGGAAAGAAAAGCATGCAACTTGCAAGAATGTAAAGGGAAGGGTTTGGAGAATTCAAACGCAATTGGAGACACGGATGTTTTTGTCGTGGTTCCGATAGGTGGTGCTATCGTACATCCACGTTGATGGAGACTTCAACCCACGAAGGGTAACGGCTGCGCGAGTCCACGGAGGGCTCCACCCACGAAGGGTCCACGAAGAAGCAACCTTGTCTATCCCACCATGGCCATCGCCCACGAAGGACTTGCCTCACTAACCGATAGATCTTCACGAAGTAGGCAATCTCCATGCCCTTACAAACTCCTTGGTTCAACTCCACAATCTTGT